>JAULKJ010301812.1:0-11514 GCA_032355405.1 Rubia balearica | reverse complement strand
CCCATGTACTTTTTACACTGTACATTTTTCCCACCTCAATTTCTCTTTCTGCAAATTGAGGTGGGACAGAGGGAGTATGTCTATCATGATTTTATAAAATAGTGTTTATCTGTCAGCCCCAACGATAGTGTCTCTCTCTTAGGTATTATTTATACAATCATATTGGATATAATATGATTATTAGGTAATATTTTGTTTCCTGATTCCACGATTAGAAATCTGTTTGAATGCTCGGTTTCTAATTTGTTTTACTCAGTCTCATCTCCCACTCTACTATATTCTTCTTGTTAACACGATTAAATAGTATTTTACATAGCTTCAAACTGGATTCTTTTTACCAACTGCATATTTTCCCATCATGCCTTTGCATTATGAATATATTATATATTAACTTATCATTCGGACCTACATTCTTACTTAGTTTGCTTGTTACAGCTGATCGTTAAATACACACACTTTCTAACAACACCCTCACGTACGTTGCTAACTTCCCTTTTAATTACCTCATACTTGCCTTTATAATTATACTTCGCTTTTATCCCTTTAAAAACATTTCCTCTTCTGTTTAAATTTACAAGATTTTCCCTTATTACCCTGCACATATTTTACAATTTAACGTTCCCCAGTTGGTAAAGTACCCAAAAATATGCTCCCGGAAAAATTACCCAATCTACAGAGATGGAAAATTTCCCATCAAAAAAGAAAATACTCATCGCTAGAACCTCATAAAGAGGCTGAACATAGTGGATGTAAAAAAGAAAACAAAAATACCGACGAAAGGTAAAGTTAAGATTTTTTTTAAAAAAGTTAAACCCATAATTCTTTATTTGGATCCCCTGTCCATCAAAATAATCATAGTTGCATGATTACATAAGAGAATATAATTAATTGACTTGTAATAACATTGAATGGTAGGATAAATTGGGAGTGATTCCACTTTAACCACCTCCACCCCTCGTGTTAATGAGTTAAGAGCAGCCAGACTCCGAAGATTTCCTATCATTTCCATTTTGATAAAATGATCCCTTGCTATGAAATGACTCAATCATTTGTGCCTTGTTTCCTTTGATGTGTTCTTGTATTGGACTATTTCACTGGCCATCAAAATGAACCTAAAAACTAAGATCTTTCACCATCCCTTGCAGAGAAGTTTTCCTTTTCTGCCATGTATGTTGTAGAGTCCTCGAAAGTAACCTGCAATTTGAGGAAAACATCAGCAGTATCTATTCTAGTTATCAACTCTTAACTCAGACACATTGAAACTATCCAAAAGTAGAAGTCTTTTACATTTCCGGTCCATGTGTTCGTAATCTATAAAAGTTCCAGCATGTGAACCTTTGCCAGCCAATTTTGCAATATAGTCTGCTACAAGGTTTCCTTGTCTAAGTGTACGAACTAGTGAGAATGGCTAGCATAAGTATTTTATCTGCCAAACCAGTTCATATAAAGGCCATGGAATTTTTTGGGGTGATTGAGTAAATTCTATAGCCACTCTACAGTCAGACTCAATAGTTGAGTTAGAGAGATTCAAAGATAAACCAATTTTAGCCCCAATTTTAATGGCTACCAATTCAGCGTGTAAACTTGATTCTGCCTTTTCCGATTTCATGAAGGCCTTAATTAGAAAACCTCTTGAGTCTCTAATGATTAAGCCTATACCTGCCAATTTAGTTTCTTTTATCCAAGATGCATCCACATTTATTTTAAATGAGGCAATCCGTGCAATCCATCCACTCGATCTGATTTTTGGTTTGCATTTAGGCTTAAGGCTGGGAATCAAGCCAATGTTGGTCCATTCCTCATCTATGTCATTAGATTTTACGCTCGGGTGAATAAAGAAAGCTAGAAATATACGATTTTCTATATACAATTCTATATACGATTTTCCGTTACCTGAATTGATCAAACCAAATTTTAAATATGGTTTTTGAATTGATTATGGATAATAAAACTCAAACTGAAATCCGACTAAAATACCGAATTTTAATTAAATAAATAAATAATACATATATATATATATGCTCCTTGAAATATGAGTATATATTTTAATATATATTAGCATACAAATAAATAATAAATTATTTTATCCTTGAATTTGAGAATATACTAAGCTATTAGTTGCGAAGAATACGAAGGCTTTGATCATTGAATTTATTTTGTACGTTTTTTGGATTCTTTATTTTGATGAAGTAAACTTTTATGATATGTTTGTGTGTTATAGCGAATTCACTGAATTGGTACGTATATAATGTGTTTTGTAGTTAAAGTCTCGAAGTTGAGTTAAATTCTTTTAGAAATTTGAATTTTTTTTATCTAACTACAAATTTAGGTAATTCGGTTAGTTCAACTTGTTCGGTTTCAACCCGAAAATCTTTCGAATTTGGCTTGGTTTATTTGATTTTCTTGTTAACATGGCTCGGTTTCGACGCTTGATTCTTTAGATGTCAGGTCGATTAAATCAAATTCAATGATTCAACACTCGTTTAAACCGAAACTGACGCTTACCGTTTTTGCTAAACTGTCATTTCTGATTGAATTATTTTACATGAAGCCATCAATCAACCATAAAAATTACTATAAATACCAATTTAAAAAATATATAAATAAAAAGACAAATGGTACATCTTTATCAAGAGTTTACTTTGAAATACGGTTCAAATCCTGATCCTCCTTCCAAATTAATCATGTGCAAATGGTAGTGTAAACTTGTAATCCTCCTTCCAAATACAGAAGTGGTGCTTTAAATGTGCCTTATTTAAGTGGTTGCGAAGGTACGGAGGCGTTGGACCAGTGATGGCTGGAGGAATTGACTCCAAAAACGGCACTAGATCTGCCTGGATTTTGGTTGAATTCTTATAGAAATCGTAATGAACAATTGGTCCATGCATGACTATCTCATGAGAACGCATCTATGATGGAGAGTAGTCAATTTTAGATAAGGAGAAATGCATCTTAGATGCCATTCCACCATGATAATCTTAGATGCCCTACCTAACTCATATAAATGCAAAAGTAATTTTTTGATAATTGCATTTTTTTTGATAATTGAAAGTGTAGATACAACGCTAGATAGTTGGTTTATGTGCAAATATAACCCTTTCGCCAGACTTAGGCCGGAATTCAGTGAAAAATATATTTTACCCTATAAAAAAATATGAAATGTCAATAACATTCCTAAACCCTATTTTCCTTCTCTCTTTCCTTCTTTTTTTCCTGCTTTCCTTTCGCTGCAGTCTCCTCTCTCACTTTCACTTTTCCTTCTTCTTTATTTCCCTTCTCCAGCTGATTCCCCGCCTCTCCTTCCTCTCTCACCGTCATCTCCCCCTCCACCGCACTCTCAACGTGATGCCGCTACCTCACTGCTGAGCCCGCCAGGTCAGCAACCTTGTCACTATTTGGCATTTGGTCAGCGGGCAGAGGGGGAAAGCAGAAAACGCTAATGGTGGAGGCGGAGCTGGTGGCGGCGGAAGGGGAACCCTAGAGGTGGTGGAGGCGGAGGTGATTGCGGCGGGGGGAAGGCGGAACCCTAGAGGTGGCGGAGGCGACGGCTGACGGGTGGCAGAGCTAATGGGTGTCAAGGCGGGGCGAGGCTAAGCTGAGGCAGGGCAAAGCAGAGTGGGTCTAAGCGGCGGCGGGGCTATGGTGTTTTGCAGCTGGGAGGATAAGATTGGAGCCTTATTTTCCAATCTGAGCGGTCAATGAAAGGAATGGCCTCCAAACATGGTGTCTCAATTTCCACTGTTGCAGTGAGATACATCTTGGATCTAGTAAGCTTCATTGCCGATTTCTGCTTTATATTGTTGGATTAAAAAAAGGAATTTAGTATTTCAATGAGATTTTCACCTGTTCTTATTGTTGTTGCCGGGAGTGGCTGGATCGATGGTAGGATTTAGGCTTGGTCTTTCTGAACAAATTAAAGATGTCAATGTTGTTTTTTCTTGCATTGTTGATGAAGATGATATGGACATCATCCAGGAAGCTGCAAAGAAGGGTAAAAATCTTATGAAAATCATCGGCGACTAGAGATGATTATAGGTGTGTATAAAGATGAGGACTTTGGCAGTGGTGGCAGAACAGTGGTTGCAATGGGCAATTTTGTCTTTCAAGTTTTTTTATTAGGCTAAAAGGGCATTTTGGTCATTTTTTGTCAGTCAATGTCCAAAAATGGCTGACTAATGCCGGAATATAGTCCCTAGGGTTATATTTGCACTTATGCAAAGTAGTTAGGGTTTTTTTGCACTAAAAATTATCTCCGCCAACCGCCTGTCCGGATGTGGCGAGGCAAGCTCGGGTCGGATCTTGCGATTATATTGATCTGTCATGATTAATTTGACAGTTTAGCATTACGAGGCTTATCAAATGATCAAACGTCTTTGACTTGGTTTTAAACTAAGTCCCTCTTTTCTTCCTAAAATTCTAAACTCTGATTTTGACTTGGTGAGACGGTTTTTAACTCTAATCAAACTGAATATTTTTATTGAACTCCAAGTTGTTTCGATTTTACTGAGTTGCGACTGTTTTGAATTGCATCCACATTCCATATTTTGCGGTTGGTCGTTGCTTTGAGCGCCTATAAAAGGTCAGTCCATAAGCAGTCGAAAAAACAGAACTTTCAATCTACTCTTCTCTACTTATCCAGCCTCCTAAAATTTCGAGCATAACATTTCAAGTTCCTCCTCCACAGCTTGAGTGCATGAGCAAGGGAGGTCCTGTGGTACTTTAAGGAACGAAGGCATGTGTTGAACTTTGCACTACGGGTTGATAAATCTCAACACCTTTGAAGATTCATTTTAACACCTAATTTTCAAACATCAATTTTTTATACTAAATTATTTTTATGTAGTTAGATATATTAATGATTAAACATAACCATTAAAAACCGTGATACGAAGGAATTATATAAATCCCAAAGTGCCATAGAAGCTTCTGGAGTGTAATTCAATTGTTGGTACCTCCATACCTTGTCATGTTATAGAATAAATCAACTGTAAATGGTCTTTAATCATTTCGATCATATATTAAATGAATGATGAAGAGTTGAATTCACTAAAACCCATCAATATGACTGTTTAATTATTTTATTTTTTAAGAAATTACGGTTTGAAATTCTCGACGCTCTATTTAGGCACCCAATAGGCCAATAAGATTTTGAATATGCAAAGATCATATCGCTGGTCCCAGATTCTCTCCTGGTTTTTTAAAATTAATTTGTCTATGTATGTAATAATCATTGGAAAATGGTTGATTGCCTATATGTTTATTATTAATCACTCCTCAAAATATATAAATTATAACCACTTTTGTGTAGCCTTTTCTAGTTACTTATGAGTTATAACAAACTACTCTAGCCTTTTCGACGACTGAATGATTGAGCTAAATCCAAGATTTCCATCCCTAATCCCTGTTTACTTTAACTTTCTTTTCTACTTTCTTTTAATTTTGAAAGATTTCTTCTTCTTTTTCAATAATTAAGCGGTCTAAAGAAATTTTTTGTTTCCTATTTATTATGAGAAGGTCTCTTGACAATGATCCTTTTTTAAAAGTTATGATGGAACAACTGTGAATTTAAACTTAAACATTGTATCTTTTGAATTATACTCTCTCACTGATACAAATTAGAGCTATCATAAAAAATTTCTAACAACACTTATTAAAATTTTACAATAACTTATAAAGTGTTACTTAAACCTTTGAAAAATATTAAGAAAATCTTGAAAATTTTGCATTAGATTTAATGCAACATCATCATAGGTAATACTTGCAAAAGTGTTGCTATAGGTCCAACTTTGCATTTTTTAGCACATAAAAGAAACACTTTCAAAGTGCTACATCTGTCTTTAATTTGAAGTAGTGTATGTTTTAACCTAAACATTGTATTTTCAACCGAAATATTATAATTTTTCTTGAAATATCTTTTATATTTTGACTCTCGAACATATTTTACCATACATTCATTTTATAGAATACTATATTTATATTTTAAAATACATTATTTAAATTAAACAGTACAATAATTGTTCAATAAAATTTGGAAATTTTGTCTTTCATAAAACTTAAACCCTTGAAGCATGCATGAAAATATGGAGAATTAAGAGCATCTTTAGTGCGAGCATCATTTGGGTGAAATTCTCTAGTGACTCATACTAAATGATTTCAACCCAAAAAATGATCTCCAATGCATGGGCCAAATGTGGGTATCAGTATGACGTGTACAAAAAGCAAAGTGATCCCTCTAATTGAGTATTGAGGCTGTCAGGTATGTCTAGTAAGCAAAGTTATCAAAATCATAGACATTAACTATTATAAATTCATATAATTTTAATTTTGAGATTGTTTCCTGTGAGGCAGTCTAAACTTTCGGCAAGGACCTTTATGCAGTTTTAGTTATATTCTAGCTCCAGGGACCTATCTCTAATAATTTTACAGAGACCTATTGCTACTATTTTTTCAGGACGTTTTTTGTCCAATTTTCCCCCCCATCATTTTCCCGCCATCTGCAGAGTGCAAAAAATTAAAAAAAAAGATCAATTTTTTTAAAGTGCAATTAATTAATATGATCATTGAACTGAAAATTATAAACATCAGCAAAAAAATAGCAGAACATCAACGAAAAATCATAAAACATCAACTAAAAAATTGGAGAAAAAAAATTTAAAAATAAATTAAACAGCAAAAAATATTAAAAATCAAATAAAAATTGATAAAAAATTGAAAAACGTCAACTACAACTAGCAAAACGTCGACTAAAAATCATAAAAATATCAACAAATTTTCAATTTTAAAATTTCGTTTTTTTAAAAAACTACACAAATCAACTTATATCAACCAAAAATAAAAACATCAATTCCTATAACATAAACTTCACCCAAAAAATGAAAAACGTCAACATAAGAAAAAAAATCACAACAAAAAATCAACTTATGTCACCTAAAACTACAAACATCAATTCGTGTCACCTATAACTCACCGAGAAAATGAAAAACATCAACATGAGAGGAAAAAACACTACAAAGCATCAACCATATCATCAAAAAAACTACAAAATATCGACTCATATAAACTAAAACTCACCCAAAAATGAAAAAATCAACATGAGAGAAAAACACTAAAAACATCAACAAAAAAAACTACGGTACCTCAAAAGTATAAATTATTCACTAAAAATATAAAACATCAACAATGTGTTTTTTAAAAAACTGCAAATATCAACTTATATCACCAAAAAGGTACAAACATCAACTCCTAACATCTGAATCTCATCTGAAAAATGAAAAACATCAGGTTAAGAAAAATGAAACTATAAACATCAACTCTTATTACCAAAACCTCAGCACAAAAGTTTAAAACATCAACATTTGATTTATATATATATATAAATGCAAATATCAATCCATATCAACCATAAAAATGACAAAACAACAACTAATAACAATATAACCTCACCCAAATAATGAAAAAAATCAACATCGGAGAAAAAAGTTACAAACATCAACAGAAAGTTACAGTACCTAAAAAATAAACACTCTTAAAAATAGACCTAGTGGGATTTGAACCTGAGTCTCTAACCTCAAAGACTGAAGCAATTACCACTACACCCAAGACTAATCATTTAACAGGCACTCAGTCAAAATAGTATTAAACCTCAACATGCACATCAAGAACATAAATTCTTCAAAATAAAGGTGATAGTGAGATTCGAACCACAGTCTTCTAATCTCAACAGCAAGAGTACTAACCACTACATCAAAGAATCTTTATTGATCATGTACTCAGTCAAATAATATTAAATCTCAACAAGTCTTTGAAAAAAATAAAACAGAAAATTAAATCTCACCTCTCACAAGCAGAAGCTCAGCCGACACATCATCAACACATCTCATAATAACATCCTCACAAAATCAAAGAACAACAACAGAGGAACAAAGGTTTATATTAAAAAACATCAACAGATTAATATTAGAATGCAGTTCAAAAACTCAGAGGAGCAAAGGTTTACTGGCAGAAGAGGTTTTTCGGCAGTGAGGAGAGCGGCGTCAGCAGAGGCATTTACCTCATGTGCGTACATATCACGCGCGTGCTTTCTTCTCCGATTGGCGCGTGCATCTCATTGGTCACCACACACAGAGCCATCGCCATGAAGCATTGTCGTGGAGCTGTGTCGTGAAATAGTCACAGAGGCACCACAAATTCCAGAGATGCGCCAGCGAGTTGCGGAGATTGTGTTGCAGAGGCACCGTGAATTTCAGAGAAGCGCCAGCGAGCGGTTGCGCCGGTGACGGAAGAGCTCAGATCGGAATGCAGAATAAAAGCTTAGATCCGAAGAACAGAACGGTTGCTACGGCGGCGTCGGCGACGGAAGAAGAAAATCGCCGACGATTGCCCTAGCTCTGCCGCATTGCCGGCGGAAGATGAGGAAATGCAGCAGCGGAGCGGTGGTGTTAAGTGGAGGAATGAAGGTGGTTGGTGGTGGAATGACAGAGGTTTGCGACAGTTATAGATTTTCGATCGGAGGAGAGAATTCTGATCGGGAAAAGAAAATTGAGAAACTAGAAATTTTTGTAGTATTTATAGCAATTGATAATTGCACAGTAGGTCCCTAAAATTATCAGCATTTTTTTTAAAACCCCATCTCAAATGAAACTTCTTATAATTGCATAATAATCCCTACCTAAAGTTTAGTCTGCATAAAATAAGACTTTGTGTTATTCTTTCTGATATTCCCATGTTTCACTCTTTTAAAAAAAATTATTTCTAATACTACTACAACTTTGATTTTCAAAACACATTAAGCAAAATAAATCCAAAGGAAAATTGCAAAAGCTGTTTACAAAAACAAAGCCCTAGATCACTAAAATTAGTGTAAAAACAAAGCCCTAAATAACTAAAATTAGTGTAAAAATGAAAATAAATTTATTTTTAAAGATTTTAGTGTCACTTGTCGTACTACCCTCGAAGAGAATATAAAAAAAAATCCATTCTTTCCAATAGAAATACTCCCTTAGGTCTTCAAATATTGTCCCCCTTTTGAATGATACAAAGTTTTTTAAAAGTGAAATAAGTGGTAAAGTTTGAATTGGGAGGATAAAAAGTAAATTGAATGAATGAAAATAATTTAGAATTTGCCAAATGATGAGGTGCCAATATAAAAATATCATCTTAAAAGGGAAAGAGTGTCAATATAAAGAAACGGAGTAGTATGATTTGAAAATTACCTAAAATGTCAAAAAAAAATATTCTTTTGCCTTTTCTATTAAAAATAGTATGATTTAAAAATTACCTAAAATACAAAAGAATGTGTAGCTAATTTTCTATAATATTCTATATAATTTTCTCTGTTTTTTCTCTAGATAAAGTGTCAGGAAAAACGGTATTTTTATAAATTTATGGACAGTTCACAATGATTTTTACGTTAAATGTTATAATTTTTTTTATAAAATTTAAATATTGTAATTTAAAATATAAAACAAGTAATAATATGTATTTGAATGTGAAACTATAAAAATATACTCTATAATATAAATATTTTAATATTTATCATATATAAATAATTTAATAAATACAGTATATATGGTAAAAAATAAACACAGACAGTCTACATCGTATACGAGAAGGAGTCAAAAAAAAAATTCTGCTATATATAGCAGAGGGAAGTGCTCTATTTAGAAAATAAAATAATTATAGGGAGAGAGTTTTCGGATTCTTGTGAAGGAGCTGAAAACGTGAAGACATGTCTTCAAGAAAAGGCGGCAAACAACACAATCATCGCCGCCGCCGCCACCACGACGGCGATAAATGGACGGTGAATTCCGCCGCTAACGACCATCAATTTGAGCCTTCCTCTTCCGCGAAAGACAACTTCGATGAGCCCCCCGCCACAGCACCCGCCGCCGCTGCCCCTGAAAACCCAGCCGTTCAGTCCAGTCCCAAGAACCAAAAATACAGGCGAAATTCGAGGCGGAGTCCGAGACATCCGCGGCCCGTCGAGGAATCCGAGGTGGGTCCTCCCAGTACTGAGGAAATCAATCCCGAACAAGAACAGTCCGTACAAGTGTCCGAAGAGGCTGTTGAGCTGAAGAGGAACGGGAAGAATCATGAGATTCCTGAAGTTAATGATGACGTAGAGGATGGCGTTGATGTTGTGGAGAAAAGGTTGCAGGAGTTGGTGTTGAGTTCCCAGGAGCATTCACTGTCTGAACAACAGCTTAGGGTCAATGATCAGGTTCAAGGGGATGAGGTAATTTGGCAAGTTCATTGCTTTATGTATAATCTTGTTCTTATTGGTTTTTTTGGATTCTTTAAAAATTATAATACTCGCTCTATTTCATTGTATAATTTTAATTGATCATATATATTTATGGATTTTATTCTAAGATGTGTAAGTTCAGGGTGGTATTCGAGAGAAAATGGAAAAAATATGCTTGCAGCCTACTTTTTTCTGACGAATGATAAAATGTTGGGATTAAATGTGAGCTGTGGGAGTGTGTTTACGTAATGAATCATGATTTCCCTAGCTCTTTGTACGCATATATTACTGCTACTCGATAAGGTTTGGACTTAGAAGTCTGAGAGGCCTGCATTCCTCTTTCATCGCTCTACGACTACAATTGAAGTCAAAAAGGCTATTTTTAGTTAGCAGAACAGCTGGTTTTCTGTACTATAAATGATTAGTCACCATTGATATCCACACATCCGATAACTTGATTCTTTGTCACTGTAGTAAATAGGAAAAAATATATGAATAAACAGAAAAAATGGTTTACCCTTCCCCTATATACCAGCAAAAGTAGCTACCATCCAGGCCCAGTGAGAACAGCTAGATGAGGAAAATTGGAAACTGTGACGGACATACTAAAGCCTACTCCTAATAGTGGGATAAAGGATTGATTGTTAATGTTGTTGTTTAATGAACTTACTAAAGGATGTTTTTAGAGACCTATATCCTTACTTAGATCAGTTATAGGCATATGCAGATGTTTAGACAATTCTTCATTAAGTTTTCTTCTTGTTTCATTTATGAAGTTAATTAAGGGAGAAGCTCGTTCAAGTCTTCTTTTTACTGTTCTTGTTGAGTTTAGATTTTACTAACCTCATGCTCAACAACTCAATCTGATCATAAAAAAAGATATTGAACATTCTTGGGCTTCTTTTGTATAATGAATGGAGGGAGTTCAGGTTTGCTTTTGAAAAACTGAATTAGACAAACTAGTTAGTTATATTGGTTTATTGAATTTGTGTTCTAAGCTAAGATTCAACCTTTTTTTATCTATAAAAATTGGTTTGGTTACTAGTAATGGGAAATAATTCAAACAACCTGTTATGGAATTAATGGCATATTCTTCATCACTTTATGTCCCAGTTGGTCTTTCGCTCTCTCTGGCGTTGTCTTTCTTTTTTATAGCTATGCCTAATTATCTATCTGAATTTCGTTTGTGCCGTTTTGACTGGGTTCAGTTGCTAGCTATGGAGTCCATCTATGGAGATGACATGTTCATTCTTGATAGACAGAACGGTCTG
>JAULKJ010301802.1:0-11514 GCA_032355405.1 Rubia balearica | reverse complement strand
TCGGGTTGCATTAATCGGGTCATAAACTTATAACTACAACATGTTTCATAATAAAATTTTAATATTGCAATCAAAACTTTTTACCTTTGTATACTTTAATATTGCAATCAAAACCTTTTACCTTTGTATAATTCTAATTCAACTCCGTCTTTCCATATGCCTATGGAAAGACCGTCTTTCCATATGCCTATGGAAAGACCGTCTTTCCCAAGACTTTGCCTTATTTAAATTCGACCTACATACAATACGAAAAAATAAAATAATAATAATTTAATTGAAATATAATCATAATTTTGTAAATTTTATTCCAATAATAAATATTAGGTATAATCTTGTCTTGGAGCTGAGAAAAAAATGAGTGAAATTGAAGACTAGAGGAAGGCTATAAAGAGGGAAAGGGAATTTTTGTTTCAAGATAAAACTAGAGAATCGCGTTATATCCAGTTGGGAGAATTGTAAAATTAAAAACGAGAGAAGAGGAAATGATAAAAAAAATCAAACCAAAAACTAAATAAGGAAATCCAGATTTCAGATTTCCTTTGTTTTTTCTGATTCACCCTAACCAAACGCTCTTTTAAATTAATTGGTATAAATAGAGCATGTAAGTAATATAGAAAGGTAATCCCCTCCCTCCCTCTTCCCTTCTCGAGTCCTTTTTCGCTCAAACTCTCTGAATTTCTTTGTCCTATTATGTTGTCTGGTTGATGATAGCTTTTTGAATTTTGCGTGAATCCAAAATAATCTTATTTTGTTTAGACTTGTTACATTTCTAATTTTCAAAGACAACATATTGAATTTGTGACTCGATCGTAATGTGATTGCATGCTGCATTATTACTACTTTGTAATTAATACTGTATGCGTGTGTGGAATTGCAATATTTCATTATAATGCATGCTACATTGATGAGAATTTATTATTTCGTACATGTGTAATTAATATTTAATATGTATTTCAAATTAAATTTATATTTTTCATATAAAAGAAACAGTACCGTAGCTGAACAATTATTTTTTATTCCTAAATCTTTTATCAAGAAAACAATAGTGCACAGGATCTCTCATTTTAATTTTAAAAAATATAATCTCTTCATCAATTCGCACTATTGTTATTATAGTGTGAATTGATTTTTTAAAATTTTAATATTGATGCTTCTTATATGAAAATTCTTGAGAAAAATTGTCTTTCCATAGGCATATGGAAAGACGGGGTTGGATTGAAATTATAGATAGATAAAAGATTTTTGTTGCAATATTAAGAATTTATTATGCAACATGTAGGAGTGATAAGTTTATAACTTGCTTAATACAATCCGAAAATTATATATTGATTTTTTTTCCATATTTGCAGTTTAAACCTTGATCTTTCCATAACTTATGGAAAAACCGTCTTTCAGGAGACGGACTCTTCTTATATTTGAATATAAGATTTTTTTTGATTTATTCTTAGGCAAAGTTTTGAGAAAGACCGTCTTTCCATAAGCTTATTCTTAATGTTCCAATGTGAATTTATTTTTCTTAAAATCAATATTAATTAGTGTTTCTTTTTTTAAATATTAAATTTTAATTTAATTTACTCTTGATGTTCTAATAGTGTGAATGTCACACTTTAGTGTACACTTTCATGTTTTAAAATTAGCACTAAGAATTTTGTGTATATTTATTTTTAATGTTTTTAATTTGATGATTTAAAATTTTCATTTTATTTCTAATGTTTTGAATTTGATATTATTTAGATTAGATTTCTAAACCAAAAACCCAAATAAAAGTTCAGTTCAAGGAAGCCCAAATAACTGGGCCAGTTTAAGTAAACCCGGATTTGACTTGCTTTTGACCCATTTAGAAAAAAACTGGACTTATCAGTTTTGTTCGTCAAAAAAATTCCATAAATTCGTTGAACATATTTCCGCTGACGCTTTCTTCAAATTATCAGCCCATGGTTTCCGTCGAAAAACTCCACCATCAATCATCTTCAATCTACATAACAAGTGGCACCGATTCACGAGGAAATGAAGAGGAATTAGGTGGAGGAACAACGGAGGAAATGGAAGCCGAGGAATTGGGAGTATGGTGAGTAGGATTTTGTCTTTTTATAAAAAATTTTAACTCGGGGCCATTATGGTCTTTTCATCAATTTCTATCCAATTTGGTTGTTGACATTTTGTTTAACAAAATTCGGGGTTATTTTTTCACTTTCAGATTTTACAATATCATGTATGCACTTTTGTCCAAAACACAGGGTTAAAAATACATTTTTTACTTTATTTTATAATTAGTCTATGATCTCACCATGATACGGTATCGCAGAAGAGAGATTCTTTAAGTTTTACTTTAACCTAATTTTGCTATTTCCTAATTTGGTTAAACTAATTGATTTGGTATCCATCAAACAACCCCTCTCATGATACTCCCTCTTGTTCACTAACATTCACTCATTTTTTTACACTTGAATTTGGAAAGATAGAATGAGTGGTTGAGAATTCATTGAAAGAGTAAAAAGTAAATTGAATGGAAGAAAACAAGCTAGAATTCGCCAAAAAGAGAAATAAATCAATATTAAAAAATAATCCAAAAAAGAAAAGTGAACCAATATTAAAAAATGGGAGGGAGTATGAGTGTTTCAAATATATTTTTATTCCTAAAAATTGGGAGGCGCGTTGAATATTTTCATCATAATTCATTCATAATTAGCACATTAGTTATTCTTCCTCTTGTTTTTTTATTCTTTTGTTTTTGTTTCATTATATATTATATAATATATTTAGGCAAATTTTTGGGAAAAGCCGTCTTACTATAAGCATGGAAAGACAGGTTCGAATTATAATTATAGAAAAGCAAAAGATTTTAGTTGCAATAATAAAAACTTATTAGGCAACATGTAGTAATTAAAAGTTTATGACCCGATTAATGCAACTCAAAAAATTTATCTTGTTTTCTTCTAATTTGTAATTTAAAGTTTGGTCTTTTCATAATTTATGAAAAAACTATTTTTCTAGGGACTCATATATTTAAACACTATAACAGTATTACTTGATATTTAGTAATTCAATTTTTTTCGATTAATTGGGTAGTGAAGAATTAATCATGATTCTAATAGTTCTTGATGATTAATTTATCGGACTCCTAATTATTTCATGTGTATAATTTTGCATTTTAAATTTCTTATAGAGTCAGCTCCTGCGAAACCGTCTCATAGTGAGATTATGGTCTAATGAAAATAATGGAAAAGGGCAAATCAAATTTGTGGTTAAATTTACTATTATTTTAGGTTCAGTGTTCTTTTTAAAAATCATGAAAATTTGAAGTACTGAATAGCAATTATACAAAAGGGCAAAGTCTTCTTCTCTACCTGTGTCGATTCGCCACCGCCACGTTTTCGGTCAGTTATCCTCGTCGTTTATCGCATAACTTCTCTGTTCCGATCACCAGGTCCGGCCATTCAGTTGCCTCATGCCCCAAAATTTTTAGTTATACCGGGATCTCATTTTAATTTTAATTTTTTACTATATATAAGAATTTTTTTTAGTAAATATTATATTTTCTAATTAACTGGCTCAATATTTATTTTTTTCCTTACATATGAGTCCCCATTTTACAAATATAAGACACTTTTATTGTTATATATGAGACCCATTTTTTTCAAATTTGCTTCAACCTTTCAAAATACTAGGGTCGGCCCTGCGGACCGGGTTTCACGATTTCTCGCTTTTCCGATCAGTCTCTTTGCCGTCTCTTGCGTTTTAGGTTGGATTTCAATCACCGGAATCACATTGAAAATTAGGTTGTATTTTGCCGAAATCGACCCTCCAATTTGTGGTTTAAAGATGAAGACGACAATGTGATTCAGTCGCTGAAATCACATAAAAAACCAGTTTGTCGTTGTTCCAATTCGACGGAATTCAGTTGGTCATTTTTCGTTTTGACGGAGTTCGTAAAAATTGAACCATTGAACTCGCCTAAATCGGCGTCGTTAGGTGTCCGGGTTGAGAAGACGGTTGCCGTTCTATCAGAAGATCGTCGGTCGTGCTTTTTTCACGTGTTTCAGCGTCTTTCCGGCGTGTTCCCGGGAATGGTGCGCTTTGTCGACTAAGAAATTAAGTTGCCGATAATGGGCAAAGCCGTTAGCCCTGAAGGAAGATTTTGTGCTTTTCTAGATAACTAGCAGAGTGCTATCAATATTATTAATTAAAATATTTGAATGTATATTTTGTGGAGTCTGTCTCTTGAAAGACGGTCTTTCCATAAGTTATGGAAAAACCAAGGTTTAAAGTGTAAATTCGAAGAAATGAAGATAAATTTTTTGAGTTGTATGAATCAGGTTATAAACTTTATAACCACTACACGTTACATAATAAAATTTTAATATTGCAATTAAGACCTTTTACCTTTTATTATTGTAATTAAAATCTCGTCTTTCCGTAAGATTATGGAAAGACAGTATTTCCGTAAGGTTATGGAAAGACAGTTTTTCCCAATACTTTGCCTATTTTGTTTCTTAAATTTAAAAAAGTTTATTAAAATTTATAAATTTAGTCATCTCAGAAAATCTGTATACGTTATGAAGTGAAATAATTAATTAAGTTAGAAATTGTTAAATATATAATGCAACAAAAATGATTATTTTTATAATATTTCATTCAAATTTTTAAAAACTAATTATTTGTATGTTGAGATTCATTTTAAAACGTTATCATAATTATGTGTATCTCGATGCAATAAATAAAAGTAAATATTAAATAACCTAATTGGTCTTACAGTACTAATTATAAAATGTCCTCATTTAACAGTTAGCCGGTTTAAAACAAGACTTTGTCATATATAATAAATAAATAATATAATATGTATACATATTTCTATCAAAAGTATTCTATCATTTTATAATATAATTCCAAAGCATTAATTTTGTTACTTCAGATTATGTGTTTATTTGGATTTTCTTTAGTGATATATAGATACAATATGAGATATTTATGGTTTTATATATATCTTTAGAATTTATACATTTTAACAAGGTATGATTGATTATATATAGTAAAGAATTAAAATCAATAACATATTATAATCTTAGTATGTTATTTTTAGACAACTTGGGTTTAGATTAGTCAAAATGACTATAATATCCCTGTTGACAGAACCAATCAAACAATTTCTAACAATATTTTTCATATATAATAAATAAATAATATGTATAAATATTTGTATCAAACGTACTCCATCATTGTATAAAAATTTGAACATTTTGTCATTTCAGATTATGTGTTTATTTGGATTTTCTTTAGTGATATATAGATATAGTATGAGATATTATGTGTTTTAAATATATCTTTAAAGTTATATATTTTAACAACTTATGATTGATTATACATAATAAATAATTGAAATCATTAACATATTATAATATTAGTATGCTATTTTTAGACAACTTGAGTTTGGCTTAGTCAAAATGACTTCAATATCTCCGGTTGACAGCACCAAGCAAGCAATTTCTATTATATGGTGCTTGGGATTATGATTGATTATATAATAAATAATTAAAATCATTAACATATTAACATACAAGTATGTTATTTTTAGACAATTTGAGTTTAGATTAGTCAAAATGACTTCAATATCTCCAGTTGACAACACCAAGTGAACAGTTTCTATTATATGGTGTTTGGGATAAACTCCGTGAAATGTGTAAAAATTTCAAAGTGTAAAAATTCAAATGAGTTAGTTAAAACATCAAATTAGATTATTAAAATTAACATAAAAAATTTCATAATAAAACTTCAAATAAATATTTAAGCATTAAATAAAAATGATTATAACTCTATCAAAAGTAATAATTTAACATCCAATACATATTGACCTAAAAATAATTAAACAAGTAAAAACACTAAAGATGCACATCAAACTAAAATATTTAAACATCAATTGAAAAACTTTAAAATATTGATCAAAATAAAGTAGATAAAATATTGAATAAAAACATTAATTTTATAACATCAAATTAAAATAATTAAACATAAAATGAATACACTAAAAATAAACGTCAAAACAAAAGAGTTAAAGCACCAAATAAGACACTAAAATGCACATAAAATTTAAAATACTATAATACATATCAGTTTAGAATAGATAAATATCAAACGATACACTAAAAACAAATAAATTAAATACACATATAGTTTAAAAATCAAATGTCACATCAATATGTTACACCGATATTGAAAAATATAAAATATCAGTATTAAAATTTTAAAAACTGATTCGCACCCTTGAAACATCAAAGGATGCACAAAATAAAATATAAATATTCAAAAAAACATAATATCAATTTATAAAAGGACTCGCTGAAAAACCAACACATAAATCGAAATGAAAGTATAAATTAAAATTATAAATTTAAGATAATAAATATCACTAACTAGTGTCAGCATGTGTAAAGTATCAAAAAATTAACATGCAAACTCGAGATATACAATAAAAGATCAAAATTTAACTATAAAACACCCTTTACTGAAAAATAGGCTTATGAAAAAATATCACAAGGATTGGTTGATAAATCAAATGCTGAAAATGGAACATCAAATTTGGTACTACCTCCGTTTCATTGGACGTGACACCATAACCTTAGGTGCTTGGATTTAGGTGAATAAAATGAGTGGATGACATTGAATTTTGAAAGGGAAAAGTAGGATGAGTGGATGGAATTGATGGAATCTTTCCATAAAAAGAAATTGTGCAAAATCCAGAAAAACAACCAAAAAAGGAAAGTGTACCACATCCAATGAAACAGAGGGAGTAGTAAAGACCCGCACTCTGCCTGGAAATGAGGAAAAAATTGATCCACGAAATTTCTCCGACCCGGATTCTTGACCTGTGAGTTTTTATGACCCGGAATCATTAATTCCCCAATTATTTATACCTAGTACCCCGAAAAGTGGTGTAATTTGCACCTAGATTCCTTCTTCCCCTCCCAAACTTTCTAAAATTATGTTTAGAGTCCCATCTCTAATTAAACTTCATAATATTGCACATTAATCCTTGATCTCGCAGTGAGACGGTCTTGGACAAGACTCTGTCTTTCTTTAATTATGATGAACCTTAGATTATATAAAATTTTACTATTTATATCTATTTTGTGGGTGGAATTAATTAGTGGAAATAACTGGTAAGTAATTTGTGAAAGTTGATGTAACTATGAATTACCTAAATTGACTTTATTCGGATTTTAATGTTGATAAAATTTAAATCTAGGTCACCAACTAGATTGTATAATTAGGAAAATAGTTAGCTTAAATTCGATTCTTGGCTATTGATATAGAAAAAAATTGATTTTTATTGTATAGTTGATTCTCGACAGTCTAAAAGACTATAACTAGTTGATTTATATGATTTGATTATTATTGTGCCAATGATCGGAGAAATTATTAGTTAATGTGAATTTATGTATTACTTGATTTCATTATCTAATTGATATCAGCAATGTTTATATGTATCTGTAGTTTAATTTTGAAACAAAACGTAGTTAATAGATAATATTATCTAAACTTAAATTGTGGTAACTAACCATGGATAGAATATTTAGGAATAAGATATTGTTTACACCACTTTATGTGAGATTGACCTTGTTTACTCCATACTTAAATTTAAGGTTTTATAAGTTAGCAGGTTTGTTTGGGAAAAAAAATGACCCATCACTCTTGTATGTCGAACTCTTTGAGTTTTTTGTTTTGTTATTCTATCTGATAGAATGATTTGCTGTAATCAAATGTTGTATTACTGACAAGAATAAATAGAGTACAATAAGGAAAGTTAGTACAACTAAAACTCTAGTCTAGTCATCAAGATAAGACCAAATCTAATTAGAATCCTGATTGATTCTAACATCCCCCTCAAGCGAAGCGTCAAATGCTCAACGACACAAAGCTTGGTCTAGAAAAAATCGAACAATGGACGAGACAGGCCCTTGATGAAGATGACCGTGATCTGAAGTAAAGTGGGAACATGAGCCACGCGAAGCTTCCAGAGGCTACTAACTCTAAAAAAAGTGGTAGTCAATATCGATATGCTTCGCCCGCTTGTGAGCAACCGGATTCTGGGCTAAGAAAATGGCACTGGTGTTATCACATAACAGCAGCGGTGAACCAGACAGCGGAAGACGAAGATCACGAAGCAAATGAGTCATCCAGACAACCTCCGAAGTGGTATTTGCTAAGGCTCGATATTCGAACTCCGTGCTGGAACGCGAGACTGTGGGATGTTTCTTAGCACTCCACGAAATAAGATTCCCACCAAGGAAGATAGAATACCTGTAAGTGGAATGACAAGTCTCAAGACAACGTGCCCAGTCAGCGTCAGAATATGCCAAAACCTCAGGGAACTAGCCGAATGAAAAGAGAGCCCAAAATGTAGCGTACCTCAAACATACCAAAGAATCCGAGTGACCGCAGCATAATAATCGTCACGAGGATCCTGTAGAAACTGACTGACAGTATTGAAAAAAAATAGATCAGGACGAGTGATAGTCAAATACTGCAGAGTTCCAACAAGCGAACGGTATAGAGTCGGGTTCCAAAACGGAGGACTCATCGAACTATGAAGCTGCGAGCCAGGTACAAACGGGGTAGAGACAGGCACAACATACGACATCCCAGCACGCGTAAGCATATCTCGTGCATACTTTCCTTGACCAAGAAGTAAACCTGAAGGTGTAGGCAATACTTCAAGACCAAGAAAGTAATGAAGTGCACCCAAGTCTTTGATAGCAAACTCTCTGTGGGTCCGACTAATGAAGTGACGAAGAAGCGTCGAATCATTCCCAGTGAGAATGATGTTGTCAACAGAGCTATAATGTTGTCAACAAAGCAGTGATGAACCCCTCGAAAGAACAAAAAAGGATGTGTCGACAGAGCTGCACTGAAATCCAAGATGCAACAGATAAGTGCTGAACCACTAAAACCACGCTCGGGGCACTTTCTTGAGACCATAAATTGCCATTTGCAAGCAACACACATATTCAGGGTGAATCAGATCCTTATAGCCAACAGGTTGTGCCATGTAGACCGGGGCATCAAGAACACCATTAAGAAAGGCATTCTTGACATTCAACTCATGAAGTGGCCAAGAACGCATCTTCACAATGGCTAGAACTGTCCGAACGTAGGAAGCTTTAACCACAGGGCTAAAAGTATGGTCAAAATCAGAATCTGCGAGAAGATGGGCCTTATGGCGATCAACCGATAAACCCATTTGGAGCCAATCACGTTGACATCCGATGGTCGTGGAACAAGATCCCAAGTGTGCTGCTCTCGAAGAAACGAAAACTCAACATCCATAGCAGACACTCATGCAGGGTCCTTGAGATCTGTACGATAATCAGTGGGCTCCGACTATGCCAAGAGAGCAGCAAGTAAACTATGCGCCACAGTGTCTCAATAATCACGATGCTGAATGGCACCAGTAGCAGATCTGGTACTCATCCAATGTGTGCATTCCCGTGGAGGAGAAATCGGCGGTGGTGAAAGCTTAGGAGAGGTTGGTGGACTGGCGGCAACCGAGGAGGCCGTCAGGCTAGGTGGCCGGTGACCCGGTGGAGCAGGCAGAATCGGTACAGGTGAGTCAGAGGCCAAAAAACAAATAGTACATGCAGCAGGTAACGGTGGTGGAGAAACCGGCGGAGGAGCAGATACAATCCATCAGGATCTATAAAAGTTGAGACATTCAGTACTGATAAGGCAGAACCCATCGCCAAAGAAGAAGCAAAGGGAAAATACATCTCATCAAATTTGGCATGGCGAGGGACATAAACCTTACTCGTAGAAGGGTCAAAACACTGAAAGCCCTTGTATTGAGAGCTATAGCCAAGAAAAATACAAGGAATACTCGGTGGAGCAAGCTTGTGGGCCACAAAAAGACGTGCAAAGGGATAAACCTGACACCCAAATGGATGAAAGTTTGAGTATTCAGGAGGATGACCATATAGAAAAGTGAAAGGAGAAGCCCCTTGCAGAACCAGCATAGGTAACCGGTTAATCGTGTAGACAGCAGTAGCAAAAATGTCGTCCCAATGCGAAGGAGGCATGTGCGAATGAAAAAGGAGGGTGAGGCCCATTTCTGTGACATGTCGGTGTTTGCGCTCAGATCGACCATTTTGTTTCGGTGTAGATAGACACGAAAGCTGGTGATGAATTCCCTTAGCAGCAAAATGGGAAAGCAGGCGAATGTTGGTAAACTCAGTGCTACCGTCACTCTGAAAGACCTTAATTTTGGACGAAAACTAATTTTCGACGAAAGCCTCAAACTGTATATAAGTGTTAACAAAATCTAACTTGCGACGAAGTGGAAATAACCAAGTGAAGCAGGAGAAATCATTCATAAACAAGGCATAATAAGAAAAAACCATTCGACAATAAAAATGGGGGAAGGGCCCCCACAAATCACAATGTATCAAGTCAAGTACGTGCACATCACGTTTATGATTCTCAACAAAAGCCAACCTTTGACCTTTCGCCATAACACAAGGAATGCAGGTCTGAGGTTTAGGCAACAAAGAGGAAAGTGAAAGTAAACTAGACTTCTACAAGATGGAAATCACTGCTGTCGGTACGTGGCCAAGCCGAACATGCCAAAGATCGTAAGACGCCTGTCCTTTATTCTGCTGTAAAAAGGAAAATAATGCTGATTCGCCTCTGTCCAAGATGTAAAGACCACCCTCACTGTGGCTCCTGCCCATGACTGCCTTGGTAACTTTGTTCTGAATGACAAAGTTGCGATCATCAAAAGTAACAAAAACATTCAAATCTCTTGTCAGCTTACTAATAGACAACAGATTCTTAGTAATCTCAGGAATAACCAGAACATCAGTCAACCATAAATCATCAGCTATTCGGAATCACCAACATGAGATATCAGAATAGCAGCACCATCACCAATAGAAACAAGAAAATTACCGGAGTAAGGGGTGACACTCTCCAGACCAGAGGCGGAATACACCATATGAGTAGTCACACCAGAATCAATGTATCAGTCTGAAGTGTGAGTGGATGGATCTAACTGCACAGACTGCTGAAAATTTTCAGCCAAGTGAGTCGAGCATGTACTACGAGTCTGAGCCTGAGAACTAGTCTGTGTAAGCTTCATGTAACAAGTCGCATCATAGAGATCGGGACGATCACACCAAGTGCAGTGTGGCCTTCCACTACCGTCCCCAGCCAAGAACTGAGCGCAAGACCTGCCACCGTCACGGCGCCCGCAGAAATGTCCGCCTCTGGCAGCGCGTGAACCGTACGCGCCGCCATCCCTCGCCGGCGCGTGATCCCACTCGCGACCGGCCGGGGGGAGGGTTGCCTGCTGTAAATGCGGCAAGCCCAGTAGCAGGAGCAGAATGTCCCTGTAAATTTTTCAAAAAGGCTTCGTGGTTCTTTGCACGTGAGAGAACATCAGCATATAATTGAGTGGGCGATGAATTAATTAATGGTGCAGAAAAATCCTTAAATTCTATACCAAGAGCAGTTAAGAACCATATAATC
>JAULKJ010301769.1:0-11517 GCA_032355405.1 Rubia balearica | reverse complement strand
AGAATAAGGGGATGGATGAACCGCCTGAGTTAATTTAATTGCGCTAGAACCGAATGGAAGGGGGTTGTTGTGGTTTACGGGATCGACTCGAACTGTCAAAAAAATAGAAAATGAAAAAGGTTACTACCGGTGGCGGAACCATAGTAAATATTAGGGGAGACTTAAGGTGTGATTGACAGGGCTGGGCTTATAAGCAAAGATGGCTTCTGCTTATCCGTGATAATAAGCAGCTGAAAAGCAAAGCACTTTTAGTGTTTGGTAACTTATTTTAAAAGTGCTTTTTCAGTATTAAAAGCACTTGAAGTGTTTGGTAAATCTAAAAATAAAAGTGCTTTTAAGTTACAAAATGACTATTTTAGACATGTAGTTAAAATTTCTATAATGCTTAAGAATAAAACAAAATCAATCAATACAAGAAGTTGGTATCGAACTCAGTAGTTTTTTTGGCATTGAAAAAGAACCTGATAATTAACCTTAACAAAAACTTGAGAACTATCCCGCTGATGACAACAAAATTTGACCCTCAATCTAATAATATGGGTATTTGGCAACTTAACTGTAAAAGTGAGCATAAAAATATGAAGTCTAATAACTGAATAATTAGTTGTTCTCATAGATGCATGGCAACAGAAATGGAGGCCGTTGCGGTTATGTAATCCTCAACAAAAAATGTCACTGATCTACGCATAATTTAAGCTTCTTTTTGCATAAATAAAAGCCTGCATATATGTGCAATATCCACAGACAAAGAGGATGTACCAAAAAATCTGCCCTGAGAGTTGTCACAATACTGAGCTCCTAAGTGCACATTAAAGTCTTAACACAATGATATCAAGGCAGCATGATACGTGAGATTAAAATGGCAGCTACATTATTTGAGCCTTAACAATGATCATTCTCATGTCTACATTCATTATAATATCATTATAGCTCTGAGTTCTTAACATAATTTCAGTCTCGGAGCTACACTCAAGAATCATCCTGTGAACCTATAACTTCCCATTTATTCTAAAAATCAGCAACCAAGTAAAACGAATGCCACATGTTAGAACATACATATTCTAGACATTCTAAAATTGAAGATATCAAGCATTGGGAAGAAAACCGAAAGAAAATGAGGGGAAACAGAGCTGCAAACGAAAGAAGAGGGAAAACAGAGCTGCAAAAGAAAGAATTGGGGAAAACAGAGCTGCAGCAGAATTCAGTTCAAGCAAAAGGAACGATTTTTTAATCAAATTCCACCCTAAATTAACTCAACACTTTCGAAAAATACCCAAGAGAAGAATTACATGTTAAATCAGTAATTAAAATTTGTGTTCAGTCTAATCCACGTAAAAGAAAAGGAGAAAAAAATAGAGCGAACTTACCACGTTGAGAAGAACGCCAAGGGAAGAATAATATCGGAGTGAAAGAAGGAGATGATGTCAACGGTGAGATCGATAGTTGAGGGTGGTGGAGGCGAGAGGCTGTTCAGCTTGATGAAGAGGCCAAGTAAAAGCGTTCATATTTAATTAGCCCAAAGTCTTGGGAAGTCCGTCTTTCCATAGGCTTATGGAAAGACTGAGTTTAATTAAAATTATAAAAGGTAAAAGGTTTTAGTTGCAATATTAAAAGTTTATTATACAACGTGTAGTAGTCATCAAATTTATAACCCGATTCATGCAATTCAAAAATTTTATCTTAATTTCTTTTTATTTACACTTTAAACTTTGGTATTTCCATAACTTTGGAAAGATCGTCTTTCAAGAGACATACTCTTAAATAGAGTAATAATGATTGATGCGTAAAATAACGGAAGGATATTGTTTGATTCAACGGAGAAGAGGAAATAATGGAGATGGTGGGTCCATAAATAATACCAAGTTGTCCTTCGAACAACTCTATGTCGGTCATTCCATCCAGCTTACGTGTAATCTAACCTAATCTTTGCAATTTTGCGTCACCTTTTCTTATTTTATTACCAAATGTCCACAGGACTGGATGTATTTCAATTGTTTCGCTAACTTATTCCGGTTTCTGGTTGTGTCATCATGTTTGATTCAATTCATTGTATGATTTGTATCCATTCATTTCTTGACCATTCTAGGCCATTTATCCCATCAATTCGTATAAATCATCTTCTTTTTTTTTAAATTTCAAATTTCACAGTTTGAGTCTGATCAGTTGATTCAAAAAATATTGATAAACGTAGTTATGTTGCTCTATCTAGTTCACCCTAGTGTCAATATAATATTTTAATAATTGAAAGTGCCAATATAACCGTAGATACTAAGTAAAAGAACAAAACTATCATTTCCAACAACTTTTAGTCGGAATTTCGTGAAACAACATTTTTGCCCCTTTGAAAAATACTTAAAACATAAAAATAGGGAATGACAGTACTGCCCTTAGCATCATTACTACCCCAATTATGGTTGTCACACCAGCGTCGTGACACCGCTGATACAACCCTACATTTTTTGAATGTGTTTATATAACCCTACCTGTTACGGCGGCGCCGATGTGGCCAAGCGACGGTGAATATGGGTAAAACTGTCCACCCAAATCCCGATTTTGGTCCGATTTTTTGTTCCATTTTAGGGGGATCAATAGCCGAAAAGTACGGTCAACACTTGAATGTCCACCAAAGGGTTATATTGGTACTTTCATTAATTAGGTAGCTTTTGTAAACTTTCAAACAATTGATGATTATATTGACACTTTCACTAATTAGGTAGATTTTTTTAAATAAATTTTCTTTTCAAACAATTGATGGTTATATTGGTACTTTCACAAGTATACATAGTTATTTTGGTATATTGTCCAAAAGTATTTTAACCTTAAGATTCCGTCTCTTGAAAGACGATCTTTCTATAAGTCATGGAAATATCGAGGTTTGAACTGAAAATTGGAGAAACGCTGATAAAATTTTTGGGTTTTATTAATCGTGTCATAAATTTATAACTATTGAACGTTGCATACTAAAATATTAATATTGCAACTAAAGTTTTTTACCTTTTTATTATTCTAATGAGACCCCGTCTATCCTTAAACTTATGGAAAGATGGTCTATCCCAAAACTTTTCCTAACCTTAATATATTTTATTGAAAATAATGAAAATGTTTAAAAAGTTGATATTTTAAAAATATATGTTGTAACAAATCTAATAAGGTTGTATCACTCAATAATATTTATACTTATACACTATTTTAATTTTATGGTCAAAGTCAAAAAGGAATTTGTGCTAATATAAAAGAAAAGTGTGACAAATATAATTAAATTGAAAGAAATAAACGCACTCCCTCCATTTCTCAATACATGACACATAACTATAAATTTTTGGATTTAGGTGAATGAATTCAGTTTAATAAGTAAAAATAATGAGTGATGAATATGAATGAATCTCGCCAAAAAAATACCAATACGAAATATAAAACATAGGGATATATCATATATACCAATATAACCCTAACTACTCGATTAAATACCAATATAATTCTAAAATAATTTTTAGTGAAAAAATAATTCTAACTAGTTAATGTACGTAAGTGCCAAAATAACCCTCAGACCCCATTCCCATCATTGACTTCCATTTTTCGCCGTTGACTGTTTGTAAAATGTCCAAAATACCCTTTAGTTAAAATCTGAATTTGAATTGACAAATTTACCCTTTATTGTCCATGGGCCCCACTTGTAGTATTATTGATAAGATGTCAAAAATATTATTTATTATATTTTTCTTAATTTAGTATTTTTAGGAGTTTAACACTATACTCTTTTTTCCAATGGGTTTTTTAATGAGGTAGTGTGCTCATATTTATAATTATTTTTGAAATATTGTAATTTAGGAGTTTTGATTTGATTAGAATTAGATTTGGTAGGTTTAGATAAGGTAGATTCATTTAATAATTCATCCAATATTAGAATTGATTTACTTAGATGAATATGGTAATCATTTTAATTTAAATTAGGATTGTAGTTGGATATGGTTTTAGCTTCTTAAACCTGCCATAACTCTTTTCAGTTTCTATTTGTACTGCCTGAATTTTACCCTATAAATAAAGGGTTTGGCGGAGATACTATACACTTTTATACAACATTATTATTAATAATAAAATTTAGATTTTTGAGTTGTTGCTTGCAAGTATTAATTTTTATTGTTGCTTAATCCTGCGGGTTAATTAAGTATCAATACCATTTGTGAACTAATCCCGTGGGTTAGTTAGTGAACAAAGAACGTTTATTTGTGAGTTAATCGGCGGGCTAGTTAACGAACAAATTCCCAAATTGAAAGCCAATCTCGAGGGCTAGTTGGTGATCAATTCGAAATTAAGTGTACCCTGCGGGCTAGACACTTGAATTCGTGCGATCAAGTGAGGGTTTGCATATCCCTTCATTCGGTCAAAGATTTTAATTCCAAAATCCAGAGTTTTCGAAAGGAGATTCATATAAAAGGTGCTTCGATATCCACACTTTTTTCATAAACTCCTGCCTTAAAAAGAGGTTAAATTATCTGTTGGTGCTAGTGTACTCAGATGTATCCGTTGTCCTCGGCTTCTCTTCCATTTTATTTTAAGCTGGATTGATTTTATAGCAGCCACTTATTGATCGAAGACCGAAGGAATATCCATCTATGGGGAGCAACTCAGTACATGCTCAATCTTCAGACTTGCTTCATAAGGCTCCTTAGATCTATCGAGCAAACTCATTGCTGGTGTAGACCCTCCACTTATGTTATCCTCACTAGGATCCGCTGAACCACGGTCCTCATTTTGTTTTAAGCACATAACAATCTGCAAAGCCGAGATTTTATCCATGGGTGATCTTTGTGCAGTCACTTTAATGGTTTCACACAAAAAAAATCATATTTGTCAAGTTTAGGTGTGACCTTCTCCGCACTGCTTGACTGAGCCACAACTCTCTTTGTTCGCACTGCAGTAACCACCTAGTCGTCACAGGCTCCATTAATGGATTCCTCCGTCCTAGCTTTGTTGATCCCACTATGGAATTACACTGTAAATTCATCTCTCCCATGGAGCATGGTTCTTCCTCTTCGGGCCAAGACTCTTCAGATAACTTCTCCTAAACTACCTCGCTCAGTGCCTCCATAATTTGTCTCGAGTCCTTGAGCAACATAGAAATCCACTAATCTATTGGACATTAAACAAGGGCATGATTCCCTTTGCACATCCCACACACAAGTCGCACCCTTCCAGTCTGTCCATCCCACCTTGGTTTAGACCAGATTGAACTAGTCAAACTTGCACTGGGGTTTCCCCCATTCATCCCTGCACTCAAATTGTACCTGTAGCTATCTCCTCCGCTCAGACTAGGTCTAAAGTTACTAACCACCTTAGGAGAACTTGCATCCACACCATTATCCACCTTGGAAACAGTAGTACCATTCACCT
The DNA here is from genome assembly GCA_032355405.1 of Rubia balearica. Lineage (NCBI taxonomy): Eukaryota > Viridiplantae > Streptophyta > Magnoliopsida > Gentianales > Rubiaceae > Rubia > Rubia balearica. The sequence goes on along the minus strand of JAULKJ010301769.1, from coordinate 6,126 downwards.
CCCTATCAACTCTTTGCGATCCTCTGCACGGAAGTCCTTAAGACTCTTGACAAATGCCACCATTGAGTTATATTCAGTGCAACAAGCTTTTCTCAGCTGGAGTCTAGCCCACGACTTCAATCCCAGGTTGAATTTATGGAGTTTGTACTCTCTCGGATGGTCATCTAAGTCGAGCATGCAAGCCTAGAAACTCGACACATATTCCTCATATTATCAGTTTGCATTGGAGTCCAGAGTCTCCGCAAAGCCTGTTCCTTCACGTTGGTGGGTGGGAATGAATTTTTGCTTCAACTTGAGCTTTAAATAATCCCATGTGTCAATGGCCAGGCGACTTGCCTTTATCTCCACATCTAGGGAGAGTCACCGCACCATTGTGAAGCCCTCCAAATACATTGTGAAAATAGTGACTTTCTCAGATTTTGAGTTTGTCTCAGCCGCCTTGAAATATTTCTCCAACTCGTACAAGAAGTTGTCAAGCTCCCAAGCATCACGTGCCCCACCATATTTTTTTAGCTTAGGGAACTTTTTTCTGTGTAAAACATACACCACCGCCACACCCCTACCTTGGGATGAGTTGTCCACAACTTGCATGAGTACGTGCACGTCTCCACCAAGCTGCTCGATGATGCCTCTCATGTCAGCAACATCGGACTCCCGAGATGCCAAAACTTTCCTCGGCTCCTTATCCTGATATGCAACATTCACGTTGGCCATTTTGATGTATCTTCTAATGTTGGAAACATCCATTTCGGCTTGATCCACTCAGTCAGCTAAGCTCCAGTACCTAGTGCCTCACCAAAGAAAACCCTCTCAATGTTCTCCAACCGAAGTGTTTTCTTCGACATAGTGATGACCTCTTTCACTATGCGCTCAAGGATTGCTTGAGCTCTGATACCAACTTTCATGGGTCATTCTTGTTGGGGTTAATCGTGACATCTAGCCATGCTCGAATGCAACGACTACAACCTGATTCCCACGTATGTCGCACTCAACTTGGTTTCTCCGAGCACACCAAGCCTTTAGGGATCTGGACTAGTATGTAAAAAAATACACACGAGTTTAGAATAAGAAGAAAAACACACATGCGAGGGACAAAAGCAATATAAGTTCCACAAAACATAGGGAGAAAAGGTTCATTTTCAATATATGAAAAATTTAATCAGGTGTGGGTAGCTCAGTAAAAAATTAATTACATGTGACAGTTACAAGAACAAAAGAAGGTCAAAGAAATAAAGGCACGCGGGTCTGGACCTCAATGAAAGAAACAAAGGAAACTATTAGCCAAGTTATTGATACAAGCAAAAGAAAAGACTATATGTGACAAGGAGTTAGGGTCAACTCTTCTTGGGCCATGACGCAACACTAAGAGTGTTGGCCTGGCTGGCAACCGGGCATTGGGCACGAATAACTCGGGCGTTGTGCACAGCGCGACGCGGTCGTTGGGGGAGAGGGGGACGAAACGGAGCCGAAAGCGTTTAGGTGGACGACACTGGACGGCTAAGGGGCGTGTGTGACAAAATTTAGGGATATTGGTTCGTACGGACGCGTTGAGCGGCACGGGATCGCATTATGTTTGTAAAGTGCATGCGAGCATGTGGTTGCATTGAGGTTGTATGATGAGCCCGACCCTGTAACACCTTGGAAATCATACCCATTGGCTGCTCACATGGTATAAATGTGAATGGAATCATTTTTTTTCAATTTCAACACAAGTCTTTCAACTTCTGGTATCGCGACTCAAGTCCAACATTAGACACGAAATCAGAAACGTGTAATAGGATGCCGGTTGGAAGTAACTCCCGTGTTTCTGTACATCAGACGGCTGTTTATTTTTAACAACCCTTAATTAAGTACCATTAAACGGCAGTTTAACTTTAACTGTGCGCCGTGTGTTGGGCTTCAGTAGCCCTCCACTGATTGGGCATCCTCTGAACAACTTGTTAGATATCAAAACATATGAAGGTCGGCGGTTCCGTGCCCAAAACTTAAAAACACCACACAACAACGCCATTAATGGGCATTCCAAGAAATTAATTATGGAGAAGGTATATCATGGCACTGAGGGAAAAAATAGTCTTTTCCGGACAACTAAAGTAAAAGTTGTTTCTAAGTAATTGAGGCAGACGGTTCCTGGAGCTACTGAGAGCCATACCACCGAGCTCAGAGCAACAAAACCATGGAGTTTCTTAGTCTTCATTCCCTAGTCGAATCAGTTTAATTCTTGGATGCTATAGAGAGTAGCAGCTGGATACAAAGCTTATTGCTTGTATTAAAGATCTCAGATATCCTGTAATCAAATTCTCACGTTATCTTTCATTTTCTCTTCTCGATTCTTCTTACTCCCTAAATTTTTGGATTAATTGGCACTTTAATCCAACATTACCGGTGATGAAAATCAGGCCCGACAATTAATAGTGATTAAGTGGTTTTCTGTATCATGCGTAGATACTAAAGTACTTCCAAGATTTAGAAATTAAAATGATAACATCTATCATCATTTTATCTATAGTATAAAAAAGGAATCACAAACAGAAAGGCCTCGATAATTAATACATCTGGTACAGTCCGATAATCCATAGAGCTTGTTGATCCCCTCAGGCTCCAGATTTATTTATAAAGTTTTATTTAAGAGAACTTGGGAATTCATGCTTAGTAATATTAAGGGATGACAGAAGAGAGAGAGCGCATAATCCTGCATGCACGCATTGGGGCAATAGCTGATTGATCTTCTCATCACCTCATGATCTGAAACTGTTTGTAAGTACCAGATTCTTGAATGTTATGAAATTGTCCACACCCAATTTCCTTCATTGGAGCAGCAGCAACACTAGTGCTACCACTGGCCACCGGCGCAGTCCCCTTCCGTGTTGTTGATGAGGAGCTGTCGGTGTGATAGGGAGAGTCCGTCGAGTTTTTCCTCCGCCTCTCATTATGTCCAGCCAAACGCCTCCGGCAGCTTCTTTTGGTATCGTCGAATTCTGTAAGCTCATGGAATCTGCAACAAAAAGAGATCATATCTTGCACTGTCCTTATAGTAAAGGAAATAAGTGAAATTAAAGAGAGAGAAAAGAACCTGCTGCATTGTTGACAAAATCGTTGGTGAATTCCGCTAACCACCACCATCTGAGCCTTAGCATGCAGCTCACAGACCTTATGCCTCTTGTGGTACTGCTTAGCATCACTTAGATCAGCACTGCAATTTTCGGCCTGGCAGCATTTCATTGAACTCCCACCACTGGTACTAGTAGTACTACTAGTCCCTTTCTTCCCCGGCGAAGAGCCTCCGCATGAACTCATGTTTCTATGTTTCTTATATTTTTATCTTCCTGATCGTTTGCTAGGCTCGAGAATTCATCGTGATTACCTGAAAATATCAGTATTTATAAGGGGAAGAACTAATAAAGGGGAGGAAGGAGATGAGTACTTGTTGTAGTACAGTGGTGGGGGAAGGGGAATTTCGACGGGAAAGTTAAGTGCTAGAGAGAGATGTCTGAGGACCACACTTTATTATACCTTCATCGATACTTTTGCGTTTTCGTTTGTTTGTTCAGCCACATAAGGTAGTATGTTAATGTGTGGGATAAAAGGTATTTATGCATGTCCGCTTGTGGGGAAGTTTTGAAGAGGACTTGCATCTAGTCCCGGCATATATGCATACTTGTAATTAAATCTCACTTATTTTAAAAGTAAACGCGATCAATTTATACTTTTCTCCCAAAAATACGATATACATTTAAATAAATAATATTTTAGCAGTTTATCATACAGATTATAAAACTACTGATTATTTATAAGTAAAGTTGTTTATATAGTACTCTTCCCTGAGGATATACGAGCTCAACTATGAGAAATCATGCTATGAGATGGCTACGGAGCAAAGTATATACTACCAGAAAAGCAAACTATTTATCACAGAAAAGATGTCACGGGTTAAGAGAATAACTCGGATGGTGTAGTAGAATGTCCTTGTAACTGGGAGGTAGTCGTCGTATCTCTCAAAATATGTTTTTAAACATCTAAGTATTCTAACAAAATTAATTAGATAGTAGCAAATAGAGATCGTTCCACAGAAAAAGTGGGGACTCAAAATTGAAATAGATTTGTGCAAATTTGTTTCAATGTTTCTTTTAATGTTACCCCTTTTTGTCCACATCTCTCGCACGTATGTTATTGATAATTGATGGAGTTACAGTCATTTTGATCTAGATAAAGTCATGAATATGGACAAGAGAAAAACACCCACATTAAAGGGGTTGCTAATGGGTTGAAAGCGGAGAAGAAAGACCGAGACAGAGTAACTTCCAAGGAGTTGATGGACATGGTTGACAAGGAAATAAAATGTTCTATGAAGTTTGATCACAAAGGAAATAACATCATTGATGACTCAAATTGGTGATGTAGTTATTTGGGGATGTTGGCTAGGACAAAGGTCGATATATTTTTATATAAATTGATAGAATAGTCAAGTACAGGTAAAGTGGATGGATTTACGCAAAAAAACAAACCATAATGAAAAGTACTATGAACATAGCACAAAATTCAAGTGAAGGCCTGAAAGTGGTTATTAGTAGGTGCCTGCATAAACTGACTGACCGTATTGACATCATAAGACAAAGTGGGATGTGTGATGGACAAGTACTAAAGTGCACCAACCAAGGATCGATAAAGAGTGATATTACCAAGTAGCTTACTTAAAGAACTAAGTAGCTGCGAAAAAGCCGCAAATGATGCAGTGACAGATGCAGTATCCTGCAGACCTATGCACGTCAATATGTCCTTGGCGTATCTTGCCTAACTAAGGAATAAGTTGTCCGACGTAGAAACAATCTCCAAACCCAAAAAACTACAATTAGGTGCTAAGATCTATGATTTTAAATTCATATTTCACAAAACCAAAGAACTTACGAATGAGAGCACCATCAGTGTATGTAAGATTAATTCTATCAACTTAAACCAACAGATAGAGTAATGAGACACCTTGTGAAAACACAAACAACGAAGTGTCAGAAGAGCTGCAAAGAAAACTCAAGCCAACTAGAAATGAACTAAACCATTGAAACAAGCACGAGGAGATTCCTTCAATCCATAAATGTCCTTGTGCAGACAACATACATAATTTGCACAGGCTACTCCGTGTAAATCGATGAATCAAGTACACCATTTGAAAATAATTTTTTAACATCAATTTGATGTAAACGCCATTGATGAATGACGCATAAGGAACAAACTGTAAAAAAATTGTAGATGTTGTCACAACAGAACTAAAAGTACGATCATAATCCAAACCTGGAAGTTGTGATCCATTTGGAAGTTGTGATGAGTTCTTTATTTGACGGTGGAGAAATAAATTTGTGACTTGGATATCACAAATAAAGAACTCAAAAGTCCAGATATACCATAATAAGATAAATCCATGTACATGAGGGAGCCAGTGCGTGAGCGAGTAGCCATCGGATACTGAAAAGCAGACTCACGCGATAGAGAAGTCACAGGGCCCAAGAAGGCTGTGTGTTGAGGTGAAGCAATAGGCATCATCGCCGATCCGTGAGAAGTGAAAGCAGATGATGAAGCCTCAGCTGACATTCCATATGACACATGCATCTGACTGATCGGTGTATACGCCGAAGTGACTGGCGCGTGCAAGCTTAAGGACAACGTGTAGGAAGCGGCTACAACGGACATGGACAGGGTAGATCCGTCGATAATGCAACTCTCGATGCAAGTGTGTGGGAGGCCATCGACGTGCCTCTCAAAGATGGTATTTATATACCCTAATTACGACTATACTACTAGAGAGTAGATAGTAGCAAGTCGGGGTCATCCACGAGAAAAAGGGGATTTTATCGAGTGTTAAGCATAGTTAAAAAGCACACGAAGATGTCACTCTAAGTGTGTGGAAACTAAGTTGGGGGGTTTTGGATTTTAGAAAAAAAATACGAATGATTTAAACTACTAAATCAACCAACAATTAGAGAGAATGATATAACTACGAACACACTAGCACAAAATATGTAATTAAGATGATAACGAGTTTTGGGCGCAATTCGTTTACATTTCTAGTCATCCTTTGATCATAGAATAATTATCCTATTTTTATGCATTGATAACATATTGTGTAATATTTAA
>JAULKJ010301744.1:0-11520 GCA_032355405.1 Rubia balearica | reverse complement strand
TGCGTGCCGGATTGTGCCTCGGGAAGTGTGCCGCCCGCTCTTTGCTAGCCCACCTCGGGAACCGTATCGGCTTTGACCACAGTTGACCGGGAGGGTAATTTCGACTTTTCATTTTTCTAAAATTTTATTTTTTTCCAAGGGGTGTAATGGTCATTTCCATCTAAAATTTGGTTTCCAGGGTTATTTTTGCACTTTCAAACAACTTATAGGGTTAAGTGCAGATTTATTTTCATACATTAGTATTGTTTTTCGACCTGATAAATTAGATTGATTTGTTCATAATGATCATTCAATTTAATTGTTCATGTCAATGTATTTTGTTCGATCTATTTTTACAAATCGTGTTTTCTTATTTACGTTTAAACTTTTCAATCAGGAGTTCTGTTCTCAATCTTTGAGTTTTATTTCAAGGTGTTTACAGTTTGGACAACATGGATCGTGTTTTGAATCAACTACAAGTTGTTACAGCTGTTGAAAATTCATGTTTGGGATATTGATATTGATGTTGATATGCTTTTCTCTGCCAAATGATCATAATTTTTGCGAAAATCCAGTTAATATCATCGAAAGCGATGTTACAATCTTTATTGGATTTCTAATCCGTAATAGTACAGACGATCAGTTTGGTTGACATGTAATTTGAATATCCTTGCATTAGATTGGTTATTGCAAAAGACTAGTTAAGTTGAATATCAATTACACTCATTATAATTACTGTCATTTTGGAATGATTGATTTTTAAAAAAATAATATTTAAACTGTACCTGTTAATAGATTAAGCCCCACGCCATGTGCCCCCTATTATATAGGAGTAGTCAATTATGACTGCAAGCACCCTATTATATAGGAGTAGTCAATTATGACTGCTAACAATGGTTAAATTATTAATAACTACTATTAATTTCAATCCAAATGTCCAAGTAGTGCGATTTAATTCTTTTTTATAAAAAAAACATCGTAACCACCCACTGGTGGAAGTTTCGAAAGCACCATCCTTTATACTTTCTCTGATTTTTAAATATTGTTGCCATTTTCTTTTTAGAATTTTTTTTAGAACAAAGTGCGGATACAACTATATATAATTGACGAAATTGAAAATATAATCCTGCTATTTTCAAAAGTGTAAATATAACCTGCTATTTTCGATAAAGTGCAAATATAACCTTTTCAGACAATTGAACGCCGGATTTTGGTGGAAAGTCCAATTTACCCTTGGTCTTAAAAACAAAGCAAAACAAAAAATAGGCTGGTCTTCTTCGTCAAACCCAGAATTCGTCAATTGATCCGCAGCTTCGTCTTCAGCGTCGCCTGCGTCGATGCGTCACTTCGAATTCTCCGCTTCGAGCTCCGCCGCAACGAATTCGCTGCTTCGAGCTCTGACGCGTCGATCCACCGCTTCGAATCCGCCGCTTCGAATTTACCGCTTTGAGCTCTGCCACTTCGAATTCGCCGCTTCGAGCTCCGCCGCTTCGATTCGTCGGCGGGCGGTGGTGTCAGATTCATTTTTTATAAACCAATTCGTCAATTGGTTTATCGGTGTGGTCGGATAACCAATTCGTCAATAGGTTTATTAGTGTGGTCGGATTCGTTCTTGATTTTCTTTCTGGGTTTGTTGGTTTAGGGTTTAGGATTCGTTCTTGATTTTCTGTCTGGTCGTTCTTTATTTTCTTTCTGGTCGAGCTTTGGTTTTGATGGGCGGATTCAACAAGCTTTCTGGGTTTGGTGTTTCGCCGGAGGAGGAACTGGAGAGGGAAGGGTGGAGGGAGCAGAAGGGTACTTCTCATTTAGGACCCACTGTCATAAGGGTAAATTTGACAATAACATTTAAACAAATAGGCCAGAGGGTAATATGGTCTTTACGGGTCTGTCAATTGCCGGAAAAGGTGAATCAACGCCGGAAATGGTTTCACGGGGTTATATTTGCACTTTCATTCAATAGTCAAGGTTATATTTGCACTAAAAATTAACTGAGCGTTATATCTGCACTTTCTCCATTATATAGGGTTATATTTGTATAATACCCATAATAATGTTATTATCCTTTCCAAAAAATATATATATACCCTTCTGTCCCAATGTCAACTGTAATTGTATCGTTCATTTAGTCAAAAATTGATTAAATGTGGAAACTTTGACAAATGTGGAAACTCAATGATGAAATATCTTGAGTTTATACCCTCGGTAATAACTAGTCAGGAAAATACTGAAATGATAAAGCTAATCCAAATGGAAGAGCTGAAAGAAATTGTTTTTCCGTTAAATTCGAATAGTGCGGTAGGGCCAGATGGGTTCCCAGTCAGTTTCTATAGATATTTCTGGGACATCATAAAACTGGATCTCCTTTCATGTGTTCAGGAGTTCATGTGTGGTGTTGCAATACCAAGAAGTATTAGCAGTACTTTAATTTTCCTAATTCCAAAAATATTGGTGTCTAATACATTGTCAGATTTTAGGTCAATTTCACTATCCAATTTTGTAAATAAAATTTGCTCTAAAATTCTTGTACATAGGATTTCAATAGTCATACATAAGTGCTATCAACAGAACAATCAGCCTTCATTAAGGGAAGTGATATTGTTGACAACATATTTACCATGCAAGAAATGGTAAGAACGTTGGATAAAAAGAACCAGGCACTTAATTTGATAGCAACAATAGATATGTCAAAGGCATTTGATCGGGTTTCTTGGCCAATGTTGAATTCATTGCTATTAAAATTAGGGTTTCGTGGACATTTTTTGTGACTAATCTTGCAAAACATATCCAATGCATGGTTCTCGGTTTCGCTAAATGGGAAGTCAAATGAATTTGTCAAAGCAAGTAGAGGGCTTAAAGAGGGGGACCCTCTATCCCCTCTATTGTTTAATCTTATAACCGAGGTGCTTAATAGGGGTCTAAAAGTGATGTTTAACTCAAACCATATGGATTATTTACAAATTTCATGGGGTTACAAACTTACACACCTATCATATGCAGACGATATGGTAATTTTCTTAAAAGGTACAAAAAAATCCCTCCAAAATCTTGTAAATTTCTCAGGCCACTATGAAACATCCACAGTTCTAGTGATAAATTTTCAGAAAAGTGCATTCTATATTGGTAAATGGGCTAGTGTAGCAACAATACATAGGATTAAGCATATAACCAAGATGAGTCAAGGGTCATTCCCATTCAAATACTTAGGAGTCTCATGTTATAAGGGAAGGAAGCTTAATGCCTACTACCAGGAATTAACTGAAAAACTTAGTAAGAGAGTCTCAAATTGAAACTCTAAGCTCTTGAATCATCAGGTAAAGCAATTCTCATCAGGAATGTGCTAACATCCATTTCTCAACACACTTAGTGTGTTTCAGCTCCAACAAAACATATATCGATAGAATGGAAGCCATTTGCTCTGAATTCTTATGAGAGAAAATGATGAGGAGAAATCAAAGAGGCACTGGAGGTCATGGAGTATATTTTGCTACCCTAAGCTAGAAAATGGGTTCAACTTCTGGAACTTTGACACCATTATAGAATCATTTTCACTCAAGTTGTGGTGGAAGTTACAAGATGGCTTAAGAATTTGACCGCAACTCATATGGTCTGTGCCAGCCTCGAGTAGAACATCTGACCCTTTGGAAAGGGTTCAGAGAATAGATTCTATGGGTTGTAGAAAACTCACAAATCATCATAGGTAGTGGACACTGCATTTTTTGGACTGCAAATTGGACTTGAACAAGACTACTGGTTGATCAATGGAACTACCATTATGATCCTCCAAATCCTTACATCACAAAAACAGAATTCTCATAACACATGCAACAACATTTGCAGCTCCTGACTATAGGTTTCAGTTCTCATATTTTATCTGTACTGTAACAACCTATTATTTTCTTTGATAAACAGGATCATATGGTTTGGAAACCCTCCATCACAGGTATTTTCTTTGTACAATCAGCTTATGAAATGCTTAGACATAAGAGACAACAGTGGCGGACTTGGGAAATGCATGGTCATCAATCTTGCCTCAGAAAATATCTATCTTTGTATGAAAGTTGTTAAATAAATTGATACCTTTGAATGACATACTGCAAGTTGTGGGCATAAATATTGCCTCTAGATGTTCTTTGTGGTGTAATCATGAGGAAACATTAAATCTCCTCTTTAACAAATTTCATTACACAATGAGTCTTTAGAAATATGCAGCTGAGTTACTTGAAATTAATAACTTTAGTTTTGATCATGTTTTTGATAAACTTTCATGGTATTGGTCAAACACAGGATTTTCAAAAACAAAAAATAAATTCTTCCATATCATAACATGAGTAATTTTTTTGGATAGTTTGGAAACAAAGGTGTTCATCACGGTATGAAAACAAAGAAGCCAAATTAGATACAATGATTCTCCAATTCAGCAAGATGTTGGTTGCCATTTTTACTATCCACACTCAGGTTTTGTATTCTGATTGTGCTACTTTGATTTCAAATGGACTAATACCATTACACATAGTACCAAAACTGAGGGAACCCCAGATTTATGATATAAACTAAACTCGGATGCCACCTTCTCTCATTTATCATACTCTAAAGCTGGTCTTTTTGTTAGAACATATGATTGTTCAGTGTAGATGATAGCTATAGATAGCATCCCACATGCTAAATCACCATTTGAACAAGAACATACGGCTATTAAATCAGGTTTGAAATTATGTGTACAATTGCACTTCACTCCACTAATTGTAGAAACTGATTCCATACAGGCGGTGCAATTAAAACGAGAAGAAATATTCCATGGAGGATGAAGCAATTGTACTGGGACATTATAAGAGATGTTGAAGCCATTCAAGTCACCTTCTGCCACGCATTTCGACAACAAAACCAGGTCACACATGAACTAGCACACATGGCTCTTCAAGAAGACAACAACTGATAAGATTGCTTCCACAAGAATTGAACCAAAAAATCTGGGCTGCTATTTCGGCTAATCAATGAGACTTCCAAGCATTAGAATAGAGGTGGAGTGAGGACTTCTACTAGCCACAACATGTAAGTAACAATCTGAGCATGTAATTCGCCTTTTTTGTTGAGGTTTTTGATAGATTTTCTTGGCTAACAAGTGTTAACATTTGAGGTGGAGGCACTTCGTTAGAGATAATCTGTCGAAAACAACATACAAACACACCACTAGTTTTGGTCTTAAAAGTGCGATGGATTTTGTGCTCGGGGATCACCGAGTTTATGAAATTGTAATATTCCTAATTTGAAGGCTAGGGATGACCAATGCATACCCCCCACCCACTGGGTGGTTTTAAAAAACTATTTCAAATACGAGAAAAGTGCATTTTAACCCTATGTTATGATCGAAAGTACATAAATGACCTTGTAAAATCTAAAAGTTCAAATATAACCCTAGATTTTGTTGACTGAAATGTCAATAGCCAAATTGGTCGGAAATAGGTGAAATGACTAGCATACCCCTGAGTTCATTTTTTTAATAATCAGAATATAACCTAACAACCTTCAACGCTTTTCCTAATTCCCCGTCCCTTCTTCATTTATTTTCCCGTCCCGTCCTCATCTTGTGGTTAATCAGTCATCACCATCGTCCTCATCGGTTTGCCTAACCCACCACCACAGCTCATCTCTTTTCCCTTCACGCCCTTATCTCTTTCTGTTAAATGGCTATGCAGATCCGTTCTTTGGTTCGAGGGGTTCTTGAACATGACCGCGAGGAATTAGGCAAAGAGATTACCCCATTCGTGCCCGTCGTTGAATTTTCGTTGCCATGGCTCTAGGTCGTCCTCCGCTGACAAATTCGGGCTTCTAATAGAGTCGCCACCGATATCAAAAAATTGGGTTTGTCTGCAAATCAGTTCGGGGCGGAGGGAGGATATGTGACAGGGTTTTATTTGCGAAGGAGAAAAATGGCGAAGGGACGAATTGGGTTTGTCTGCGAATCAGTTTTGGGCGGAGGGAGGATATGTGGCAGGGCTAGCAGCGGAGGCGGAAAGTTAAAAGGTTGGGGTTGGTTAGGCACAGAGGCATGAGGGTGATATGTAACGGGGCTAGACGCGGAGGCGGGTTAGACGCGGGAGTGGCGGCTTGGTTGTAAGGCTAGCATCGTGGGTGTTGACTTCGAGAGTGATGTGACTGGGTTTCTGGGTTGGGGACGAGGGCTATTGTTGGTGTTAAGCAGTGGCGGGCGGAGAAGGAACTTGGGTTTAGGGTTATTGGTAGAGGTGGCGGGCGGAGGACGAGCTAAGGTTTAGGGCTATTGGCGAAGGGTTTCTGGCGGCAGTGTTCGGTGACGGCTGGTTTAGGGTGTTTGAGTTGAAGAAGATGAAGTTTAAGGGGTTTAATGGTCATTAGATTTTTAGTTTTAAGGTTAGGGGTATTTTTGTCATTTTATATTTGGTCAATGTCTAAATTAGTCTAGTCAACACCGAAATAGTGTAATTTGGGTATATCTGCACCATTGCTCAGAATCTTAGGGTTATTTTTACACTTTCACATTTTACAAGGTCATTTTTGCACTTTCACAATTTAAGAGAGTCATTTTTGCACTTTTCCCTTTAAACTATAAAATTCTATAGATATATAAGTAATGATACTATCATGTGGCATAGTGTTAGATTCATTTTAATCTGTATTTTCATAATATTACCTTTTATTTTATTGTACATAAATAAAGATATTAATGGTCAAATATTTTTCAACTCAACTGTAAAAAATTAAAGTGTACAACATATGATTAGACGGGGAAGTATTTTCTTCTTTTTTAAAATAATTTAACCATATCTTTCACTAAATTTTAGATACCCAATCCCTTCCATTAGTTTTATAGAGAGTACAAATGTCTTTTCTGAATTTACTAGCGGACTACCATCGTGCGTTGTGCAATATTGTTAATTAAAATTAAGTTTTTTTGTACATATTGTGTCTTACATTTACATTTAAAACGAAGAATTTTATTTAAAATTTTAAAATTTAATCATCTAAGAAAAACTATATGAGATAGTTAGAAAACAATAAATATTGAATGCAGTGAAATTTAAATATTTTTATAATATTTCATTAGAATTATTAAAAAATTAATTATTTGTGTGTTGAGATTCATTTTATATGTATCTCATTGCAATAAATAAAAGTAAATATCAAATAACCTTATTAGTCTCACTAATTATAAAATGTCCTCATTTAACAGTTAATCAAACTAAAGCAAAAGTTTGTCATATATAAATTAATAAATAAATAATATGTGTACACATTTCAATCAGAAGTACTCTATCAATGTATAAAAAAATCTGAACATTTTATTTTTTCAGATTATGTGTTTCTTTAAATTTTCTTCAATGGTATATATATATATAGATTACAATGAGATATTTATGGCTTTATTTATATTTTAAGAAGTTATTTATTTTAACAAGTTATGATTGATCATATATAGTAAAAAAAATTAAAACCATCATCATATTATAATATTAGTATAATAAATAATTGATTATATATAGTATAAAATTAAATCAGTAACGTATTATAATATTAGTATGTTATTTTAAAAAAAACTTGAGTTAACTTAGTTAATATGACTTTAATATCCGGTTGATAGCACCATCCAAAAATCAAACAATTCCTATTATATGGGGCTGGGATTTTAACAAGTTATGATTGATTATATATAGAGTAAATAATTTAAACCAGTATCATATTATAATATTAGTATAATAAATTATTGATTACATATATTAGAGAATTAAATCAGTAACATATTCTAATAATAGTATGTTATTTTAAGACTACTTGAGTTTAGTTTTGTCAAAATGACTTTAATATCCCCGGTTGACAGCACCATTCGAAAATCAAACAATTTCTATTATATAATGCTTGGGAAAAATGTTTATAAAGCCTTTTACATCACAAAATACTGAAGTGTTTTTCACCAACACCCTAAATTGTAAACTTATGAAACAGACACCTTAGGGCCAATGTGAACCATTAGAATTACATATACTAATAATTAAAGATGATATCAATACTCGATTCAGTACGCACTCTATTTTCAATCAAGAATCTTACCAAAATTAGGAGACGAATTTAGGGGCTTCCCCGGGGAGTGGAAACGGAGAAAGGAAAAGAACTATACATGACATAAACTCTCTATAGGAGTATGAAGAATATGAAGAATGAAATCTCATGTGCACTCTTTTAAGAATGAAATCCCATGTGCACACTTTTTATAGCATCCCGATGATATCAAAAGGTGTCTTGAGAAGCAGAGTCATCAATAACTGCTTTGAAAAGTAGGTAAAAAGGACATTCTTAATTCAAAGATTTTTCACTCACCCATGACTGCTGATGTCTACTATCTTGACTAGAGCAGTCAAGTCACCAGGTGACTAGATTAAATGAGCCATTAAGGCAAAAACCAAAGGTTACTTAGTTGATTGAAGGAAACAAGCAAGAGGTGTCGTGGAAACTCATTCCTTCGGCTCTCTCAGGGTCTATGGATAAGGTTTAGAGTCATAACTCCCCAGTAGACCGAAGGCCATGCTGTTACTCTGCACCTGGACCTCAGATTATGTCATACATTCTACTAGGACAAAGCCCAATACCCAAAAGGAAGATCTCTGAATCCAATGATACCTCCTAATCACATCTTCATTCCAGGTACAATTATGGAATATTAATAATATATGGTAGCTCAATTATGGCAAAACAACTATTCCTATAAGGAAAATAAATATTTATCCTAATATGATTGGAAGATTTCTCGGATATCAACTATATAAATGCTATGTTATTCCTTCGTTCTATTTATTCAATTCGCAATACTCTGATTAAACACTTTTGATCTAACTCTGCCTTTAGAATTTTTACTCCGGCACCCCCGGGGAGCATGTGTTACAAGATCGACATATTGAAGCATGGTTTGGGTATCAATATCGTGGTTCAACACGCATCGTTGTAAAAGCTTCCTCATAAGTTGCGGGTTCATAATCAATGCCAATTGAAGTTGCAAGAGCAATATGAGAATAGCATGGAAAAGGCAAAGATGGCAAAATTAGAAATATGTTGAATAACATAATCATCCATCCAAGTTGGTCTTTGTCTAATCCAATGGGGAATCTCGGAGGATCGGGTTCAAAAAAGGAATGAGAAGATGAAGAATTAGTGTTAGGGATATGAGTAGTAGCATCCTCAGAAAGAGACTGAGATGAAAATGGATCGGGAATCTGATGAGCATAATCAGGATATGTGTCATTAACTAGGTCACTAGGTCCTGAATGCAGCATATTTGAGGAGAGAAGACAAAGGTAAGCAATAAGTATGACGGTTCCTCACCAAATCAGGAAGACGCAAAATTCCGCTTCTCCTCTGGAAATTTCCCATTTTAGCATCAGGTTTTCTATCGTGACCGGTCATGAAGGGCTTCTGTTGGTTGCAAAATCATCATTTCTCGGAGGCATATCGTCGCTAACGGCAGTAGATGAAGGGTTGTATTGTCGGAGGAAAGAGCCGTTGACTGAAAATTGTGGTTTGAAAATTTACAGGATGAGATGGCGAAGAAGGAAAAAAACAGGATGGCTAAGAGTAAGTCCAACAGCTTCCCTAAATGGTTCTACAAAATAGGGATTCAAATCCCATATGCCCTATATTTTTTATGTTCATCCAACAACTTTTTTATTTTGAGGAAGCTCACATTTATTACTCCCTCTGTTCCAAGTCAAGCTGCACACTTTGACTTTCAGCAGTAGACTAAAAAAATGTTTGATCGTTAATATATTTTATTAAGAATAATTAAAACTTGTAAAAAGTTGATATTATGAAAATATATGTTATAATGAATCTGACAAGGTATTACTCAATAATATTTATACTTATACACCTATTCAATTTTGGGGTCAAAGTTAAGAATTTTTTACTAAATGAATAGTTAAATTGCAGCTTGAATTGGGACGGAGGGAGTAATTTTTATATTTTTAATGGGGGAAAATGATCTTTTTACACATTTTCGGCCAAATTGGCTTTTGACAAAATATTCAACCGAGTCCAGGGTTAGATTGGCACTTTCAAATTTTAAAGTGTCATGTTAAAATTTTCAACCAAGTCATAGGATTTAAAACGCACTTTTTCCATTATTTTATTTTGAATTGGTGGTCAAAATATTGGGGGTCGGGTAGATTTTGAACCATTTTATGCCTCATTAACCTATAGACCGGCTATAGTTATTTTTCATCAATTTTTTTCTTTAGAAAAGTGCAAAAATAACCCTATCTATTGGCTAAAAGTGCCAATATAACCATGTAATCTCAGAAAGTGTCAGTCTAACCTTTGACTCCGCCTACTTTTTAGTCAACGTTCTGATGGCCGAATTTTGTGGAAGAGACTATTTACCCTTAACTTTTTTCAAGAGACTTTTTATAAAAAATGTGAAAAACTGAACTACCTTTTCCCTTATTTTCCATCCTCTTCTCCACGCACCCCTTCCTCTAACCTGCTCCCCTTACTTCAGTTTCTCCTTGAAAAACTCAAAGAAATAATGGCAGAGACACCGATGGACACCGAAAACACCGATTGACAAAGGATCTCGATAATGGATCACATTCCAACTCAACGATGACAACGGGATGATCGATTTGGTATCGCATCGACTGGAGGACATCGACGTCTACTCCATCGAATGCAAGGTCAACATCGCCCAGGGTGGTGGAGCTACGTGGGGCTGAGCAAGGTTGAGTGGCGTGGGGATAGAGTTTGCGGTAGTGGGGGTTTTCAAAGCTAGAGGGTGGCGGGTAGGTGGCGGCGGTGGGTGAGCTTTGGGGGTGAGCAGCGGTTAGGGTTTCCGAGGTGTGGGTGGGGGAGGTTGAGCGGCGATTAGGGTTCCGAAGGTGTGGGTGAGGGAGGATGAGCGGCGATATTTTCCGGTGGAGCGGCGGTTATGGTTTTCGATGGTATGGGTGGGGGAGGCTGAGCGGTAGTTAGGGTTCCGATGGTGTGGGTGAGGGGGTTGAGCGGCGGTGTTTTTCGGTAGAGCGGTGGTGGCTTCCGGCAGAAGGACACTGGTTTTAGTCTGAGCGGCGGTTTCTGGCTGAGCAACGGTATCCACCTAGTGGTAGGATTTTCGCATGAAGCAAGTTAATATACCTGAAGTCGCTGTTACATTTTTTTGTATTGGATCTTTAATTTGTAATAGTACAGACGATCTGATTGTCGTGTAATTTAGATATTCTTGCAATTGATTCTTACTAGAGGTTAGTTAGATTGGATATCAATTTTACTCGTTGTAATTGCCGATGGACGTTTTTCCCACCGGTTATGAATGATGGTCAGAAAAAATAGTTGTCTCGATATTGAGCAATTTTTAAAATTGATTCATGACGAACGAGCAAACGACTAATCACTCTACATCAACTAATTAATAATCACATGACTCAGTGGAAATTGACAAACCTGTCGTCTCTACAAATCAAAATCAAGATCAAGATTAACGTCTCACGAGGAAACTTTAAAAAATGCCACCGACGGAAAGGAGCA
>JAULKJ010301733.1:0-11520 GCA_032355405.1 Rubia balearica | reverse complement strand
GTGATATTGTTGGATTCGTCATAACAAGTAGTTTCTGAATATTAAATTTTTATTTGTTGATATTATACGTAGTTAAAAATATTAACGGTCAAACATGTTTTTCAAAAACCGTGAAAAAAGATTCTATGCAGCTTGAATTGGGACGGAGGGAGTACATGAAATCTGACGGTAAAAATACGCACATTATCTGGAAATGGTGAGAAAAATAGACCAACGATTTTCTCGACCCGAATTCTTGACCCACGAGATTCTTATGACTCGAAATAATTTTTTTAAAAAAGTTATTTGTACCCAACATCTACCAAAAAGTGATATTTGCATTCAGTCTCTCCCTTCCTAAATTTTCTATAAATTTTATATATAACCTCATCCCTCTATAATATTTATAAAAGCTCTATTTTAACTTTGATCTCACGATGAAATGGTGTTATACAAAACGAGAAAGACTCATATGAGACCGTCTCACCATAAGTTATGGTGAGACAAAGTAATATGTAAATTTTTAAAAATTACATAATATACCCCATGTCAGTTCTCATATTTAAATAATTGTATTTAGACCCTCCGTCTCACCATAAGAATGAGTGGGACTGTCTCACTCAAGTCTTTGTATATACAAAACTTAATCATAAATTAAACGCGGTATGCTTACCAGTTACCACTAGTCTTGAAGGATGAGAAATCGATGCCTCCAACAATGAAGTGCAAGAGAATGGCAAGTACAGAGATTGTTCGAAAGAAATAAATGAGAAAAATAAGATGATGTAATATAGTCAATTAATTTGTGTAAAATAGTGTATATATAAAGAAATAAATGAGAAAAATAAGATGATGTAATTTAGTCTATTAACTTGTGTAAAATAGTGTGTATATATGTACATATTACTTTTTCACGGTCTTCAATGATCATGTTTGACCGTCAATATCTCTAGATACATATAACAATTCCGCAGAAAAAATAGATATTCAGAAAATAAGTGTTAAGATGAATCTAATAAAATGGGTCTTCTGATAGGCGACCTGACTATAAGGTTATGGACACTCTACTTACTTTTTACATTATATACTATGTTTTTTAAATTATATACTAAATTAAAATTTTAAAATTAATTTTTTTACATTATATTTTTATTTTTTCACATTCAAATACAAAATATTACTTGTTTTAAATTTTAAAATAAAATATTTAAATTTAATAAAAATTACAACATTTAAGGCAAAAAGTACAGTGGACTGTCCATAAGTTTAAGGAAAAATAGTCTTTCCTAAGACTTTCTCATCTAACAATATCTCACATGATATTTTTATTATAAATAAATTGATTTATTTATATGGTCAAAGTTTACCAAGTTTAACGTTGAAAAAGTAAATATGTCAATACTCGTGGGACAAAGGGAGTATGGATGGTTTCCTGTTAGGCCTCCTAAACTTTAGGAATGAGACTTTATGTAATTCTAACCCTATTCTAGCTCAGGAGACCTATCTCTCATAATTTTACAGGGTCCTATTTCAAATTTTTTTACAGGGACATGTCTAATATTTTTAGGGAATTTTTTGTCCGATTTTTCCCATCATTTTCTTGCTAGCTACAATCTGCAAAAAAAAAATTAAAAATGAAAAAAATCAATATGATCATCAAACTGAGAATCATAAACATCGGGTACAACTAGCGAAACATCAATGGAAAATCATAAAACATCAACTACAAAATTGCAGCAAAAAAATATATAAAAATTAACAAAAAATTCAAAAAATATCAACTATAACTAACAAAACATCATCTGGAAACCATAAACATCATAAACTGAATAAAAATATCAACAAAGTTTAAATTATCAATTTTTTTAAAAACTACAAATATCAACCTATATCACCCAAAAGTTAAAAACATTAATTCCTATCACCTAAATTTCACCCGGAAAATGAAAAATGACAACATAAGAAAAAAGACACTACAAAACATCAACCTATATCACCAAAAAAAACTTGAAACATCAATTCGTTTCACCTAAAACTCACCCTAGAAAATGAAAAACATCAACATGAGAGGAAAAAAAACTAAAAATATCAATCCATATAACCCCAAAAAAACTACAAAACGTCGACTCATATCAACTAAAACTCACTCAAAAATTAAAAAACATAAACATGAGAGGAAAAAACTAAAAACATCAACAACAAAAATTACGGTACCTCAAGAGTATAAATTATTCACTCTGAAAATCATAAAAAATTAACAATTTTTTAAAATTACAAATATCAGCCTAGATCACCCAAAATTTGTAATTTGTAGTTTTTAGTCTTTTTTGTAGGTTGATATTTGTAGTTTATAAATTTTTTGTAGGTTTATATGCATATTTTAAAAAAATTTGTTGATGTTTTATTATTTTCATAGTGAAGAATTTATACTCTTGAGGTACCGTAACTTTTTGTTGGTGTTTTTAGTTTTTTTCTCTCATGTTGATGTTTTTTATTTATTTGGGTGAGTTTTAGTTGATATAAATCGATGTTTTGTAATTTTATTGGGGTTATACGGGTTGATAGTTCTAGTTTTTTCGCTCATGTTAATGTATTTCATTTTCTAGGTGAGTTTTAGGTAGGGGTGTAAACGAACCGAGCCGAGATCGAGTAGTGGTGTGCTCAAGATCGAGCTAAAAAAAATACTATGTTCGTGTTTGACCTCGAGCTCGTTTGTGCCAAGAAAATTTATCTCGATCTCGTGTTAAATTGTTTGTGTGATCTGCTCGAACTCGATTAGTAACTCGATCGAATTCAAGCTCGAGCTCGAGCTCGAGCGAGATTGGGTCGTTGAGCTTGTTACCTTTGAATGAGCCAATACAACCCTCTAATTTATACAAAATTGCAAATTAAAAATAATATAGTCATATAGGTATAGGCTCGTGAACCTCGAAGAGCCTACTGAACAAGAATGACAATGCTCGAGCTCGGCTCTTGTTTGTCTAGAATGAGTTCGAGTCAAGATTTTGTTCGAGTTGTTTGCAAACTTTTCACGAACAGCTTAGTTCGTTTACACCCCTAGTTTTAGGTGATAGGAGTTGATGTTTGTATCTTTTTGTGGTGATATAGGTTTTATGTTTTGTAGTGTTTTTTCTCTCATGTTGACGTTTTTCATTTTCCATGTGAAGTTTAGGTGATATGAATTGATAGTTTTAACTTTTGGATGATACAGCTTGATGTTTGTAATTTTATTTTAAAAATAATAATTTAAACTTTATTGATATTTTTTATGATTTTTAGTTTATGATTGTTGATGTTTTTATGATTTTCAGCTTATGATTGTTGATGTTTTTATGATTTTCAGTTTATGATTTATAGTTGATGTTTTGTTAGTTTTAATGGATGTTTTTTATTCAATTTTTTTGTTGATTTTTAATATTTTTTGTTGTAATTTTTAGTTGATGTTTTATGATTTTCCATTTATGTTTTGCTACTTGTAACTGATGTTTATGATTTTCAGCTCGATGATCATATTGACTTTTCATATTTTTAATGTTCTTTTGAATATTTTTTTGCAGATTGCAGTTGGCGAGAAAATGATAGGAAAAAATTGACAAAAAAGTTCATGGAAAAATATCAGAGATAGGTCCCTGTAAAAATATTAGAGATACGTCCCTATAAAATTATTAGAGATAGATTCTTGGAACTAGAATAGAGTTAAAATTGCATAAAGGGCACTGTCTAAAGGTTAGACTGTCTAACTAGGGACCATATTACTAATAATAGTAAATTTATTATAGAGTTGAAGATTTTCTTTTTATAATAAAATTTGCAACCTTTTAAAAAATTTGAATATCAATTCCAGAGTTTGAAAACACGTGCATCGGTGATTACAATGAGAGAAATTGATATAAAATATAAACATTCTATAAAATGACAATTAGAATATAACTAGACTAATAGATTAATTTTCAATTTGAAATCCAATAGAATTCTGATATTACTAGAGGCTAGGTAGGATGTCGATTTCACCCATTGTAATTGTCGTTGGGGACCAACATCTATAAAAGATTGATCTCAAAAAGAAGATGAAGGAAAGAGGTAGATTTTTTTCCAAAAATTGACAAGGGCACCTCGATAGACTGTGAGGAATTATCAGATAAATAGCTGTGATCTAAATTAAAATTAAATTAAATTTTATTGAATCAGGAAGAATATTAAATTAATTTAAAAAATTGAACTTAATTGAAGAACGTTTGAAATACAATGAGAAGAATAAAAAGTAACGGTAATGATATAGAGAGTGAAAAATTTGTACTCTCTTAATTCCGGATTAAACTGAACACTTTCTATTTATGTTCGTCCAAACTCAAATTGTACTAGTCCAGAATTTGCCAAATTCAACCCCTGCCTCTTGACTATCATCTATTTACAACCATTAAGGCTGATTAATTAGCAAAAGGGGCCTTACCTTTACACGTGTCATTAATTGTATGGAGGGTGTGGAAATCAAATTTAAAACTCCCAAATGCCTGAACACATCACATGCATCACATTTACTCTACTCAACGCTCCACTATCCCTTCTCGAATACTCTTCAACGCTCCACTTCTCCTCATTTCTCTCTCAAAACTCACAGTTTCTCCTCATTTCTCTCTCAACTCATGAAACCCTAGCCGCATCTAATCTCATATTTGTGTGAACTTTGATGAATCCCTCGGTTTATTATGTTGTTTTTGTTGCTCTGAGGTGTTTATAACTTGTGTTCTTCATTTTTGTCGCAATATTTTGCACCCAAATTAAGGTTTTCATGAGTTACTTAGGGGGTTTAAAAAGTAAACTCAATTTTGAAGGGTTTTTTTTCTTCTGTTCATCAGAACTTTTTGAGTCTCGATTAGGGTTTTTCCGGGAGATTTTGGGATTTTTTAACAAAACTTCGTGTTCTTTGGGATTTGGGTTTCGATTCATGTCTGCAAGTGTGTTTAACCGGTAAGATTTTTCTTTAATTTTTCACTTTTTTTTTGTTAAAAACCACATGCATGCGATGATTTTATCGTTTCTTGTGTTGTTAAATTTGAGATTTATGTTATCTTTGTGAATATTGTTGCGCATGTCCATACATGTATCCAGTCTGTTAGTTGCTTGCCCTGTTGTTGCATTTCCCGTTCAATTGTATGCGATTTCATGCTTTATGAGTCTTGATTAGGGCCCTGTTGGGTGGAATTGGGGTTTTTTTATAAAAAAAATTGTGTTCTTTGGGATTAGGATTTCGATTCAAGTCTACAACTGCGTTAAACCTGTGAGATTTGCTTTAACACTTCACTCTTATTGTTGAAATCCGCATGCATGTGATGATTTTGTCATTTCTTATGTTCATACATTCAAGTCTCATCTTATCTTTGTGAATATTTTTGTACATGTTCATATCCGTACCCAATCCATTAGTTGCTTTCCTTGTTTTCGAATTTCCAGTTCAGCTGTATGCGATTAACCTGAAATTTTTTTGCATGTCCCCCCTTAACCAGATATTGTGGTTTTAAACTCCCACTTTGTGGCTTTATACCTGTTTTGAACCAGTAAACTATTTTTACAATTTATTTTCCATCTGCTGCTCTGTGTATCTGTTGACTATAAGTTGTATTGTTGAAGTCCTACTTTATTCTGTTACTGTTACACCCTGTTTTTTTTTTGCATTTATCTGAAACCCTAGCCTCCTCTGTATGTCTTCATTGGCTCATGGATCATAGTGACAGGACCCGCCCCTTGCCAGCCCTTGAATGAATCCCAGTTTGAGTCAAGTTTCAAGGCCAGTCAATTTTCTAGACTTGAAGACATATAATCCCATCCCTTTAGCATTGAACACTCTCGAGGCCATCAACCTATTCATTTAATTGATTCTGATTAATTATGGGATATCCCAATTTCCACACATTTCATCCCAGTACCGTTCTCCATGCTTTACCACTCTGAATTACAATCTTTGAATGAAACAAATCATAGAAAACTCATGAGTGGCTTAATTTTTGGTCTGATTTACATGATTCTGTGTACTTCTAGGGTAATGAATACCCTAATTTTGGGAGTCAGATTTTTTTGAGACATGGGCTGCTCTATTCCCTGGTAGCTGGCCAAACACAAACCACATGTTGACGAAAAATTGTGGGTGAATGATATTGCGATCTCTAGTGAACGTCGTGAAATATATGAGCTCTATGAGAAGGGATTGCAGTATGGGACTAAAAGTGGCTCGCCCGGTGGAAAATAGATATTAATTTAATTTTCTTTACCTGCAGATTATTCTATTAGATCTAAAAAGTTGTTGTTATGCCAACCACTATGTGATTCTGTCATTTTGTGATTCTGTGTGGTTCATGGGATACAATAGATTGATGGGTATATGATTATGGTTTTGTTTCTAACCAAATATGTAAACGTGTTTATTTGTTACAAACTTGCCCTGAACCTGACATGGCATATTTAATGGGAAAAAATGGAGCAGTAAATTGTGATGCAATTTTATGTGGATTATATTTGCAACCATGGAGTGTTTCTTAATAGACTTCATGATATTGGCGGGGCATTTATTAAACTGATAGCATGGCTTGCATGTTTGTGAATGTTGTGTGTGTGCTGGTTGAACACTTGATTGATGATGAAGCTGTGATGAATGAAAATAACCTGCAACCTTGTTTATTAGTGCTTAAACTAATTTGAACTTGACGGGGCATGATGTGATTTAACCAACTATGAAATTATTCTTGTTGTAGTTATTAGCCACCTATGATGATATGTGACTTGTATGCACTTTAGCAGCAACCATTTTTTTGAACATATGGATGACATCTTTATAGTGTTTTTCTATTCGTTGTTATTATATGTGTGTGCCTTACCAACCAATAGTTATTTAAAACATTCTAAATTTTTTTTGCTTCGCATCCTATAGTTGTTTTTAAAAAAGAAAGCATTTTTTTAAAAAAAAAAACTTCATTCAAAAGGAGTTTAGCCATCCCAACTTTTACAAGGTTTCCATATAAACATACTTTCACAAATGACATTGTATTTTACCCTAGACCTGAATCTAGAAGCACAACCCTAAAAAAATACTTAACCCATGTATTTACACTAATTGCATGCTTATTAGCAAATCTTGATCATTCCTTGTTCTGCCAATAACCACTATGTGTTCCAAAAATCTCCTTATTACCAGCTCCGATTCCACAATTATATTTTGGGGCAAAATTTCAAGTCGTCTTAACCTTTCCTTTCCCGTATGTGCAGTTTGAACTCATTACCACCTATGCACCTCATGATTTTGAATATAATATTTTTGCAAACTTAGGAAAATCTTGTCATAACCTTCAGGTCCTCTCTCTCAAAATCATCATACATAGCATTTAGTAGGCCTTATATGTTTTGACTAGGTTTTGGTGTTGTAAATTTTAAAATCGAGGCAAAAAAACCCAAGTCCATAATGTTTAGATCTGATGATTTGGCTGGTTGGTATACTAATTGAATATTAAAATTATTTGAGGTGACTGCAGATAACAATTCAGAGTCATTTGCATAAATGAGGGTTGGGCCATTATCTTGTTGTCTAAAAATATGTTTACTTGCCCAAGGTGACCATCTTTCCTTGATTGTTGGTATAAATTTATGAATTAGCTTATGCCTTATGATATCCCCAGTGATGGACAGAATGGGTGTAAGCACCATGGTTTCCCTAGGTTTTTTTATTGTGGTGTACTTGGCTGCTATGTTTTCCACATAAGGGAAAACCCATATTTTCCTATCGAACATCACATTAATAACTATGTCAAATATAGGTCTACACGCAACACATAAAAGAATAATTTTTGGCATGTATTGCTTGATTTGAGTGATTCTATAAGGTTCTGGTTCATTTGGTGTGCTAGAATAAACCTAGATATAGCCTCGGTGAGGTAGAACCACTTTTTGTCGATATGAATGATATTGTGCACGTCCTTAAACCGCAAGTTGCACTCCAGTTTGCTTAAGCACCATACCAGCCTTGATTCTTTGTATGCCATTATTAGGCTTGCATGTACTGCATTTGTGTGGCTCATGACCTCCTTGTTCACTATGGCTCTTGGTATGGTGCTTTTTCCCACATGGAGGCCTGCTGCTGTACTGCAGCATGTACGCCTCAAGCTTAGTGGCAATGCCATTAAAGCATTGAGGTCGATTAGTTTCTTGTTTGGACCACAGCGCGCGTGTCTTCTCAAACGGACATTCACAGCTTTGCCATTTTGTATTTGTTGCTTCACTTGTAACCAGATGGTACTTATGGATACTGACCACCTTGCTGCTCCCTCAATCCTGCGCTGGTTTAGTATCTCCCTATTCTTGATGAGTCAAAGTAGATAATGGGAAATTTCTTTCCTTTGTTCATCTGCAAGGTTTCTCCCCACCATCAATGCCCTATTGCTCGATGATGAAGATCAGGAAGTGGAGGGATTATGGTTTTCAGACATGTGAACTTTTGTTTTGTTTTGCAGGGTATGAATGAGTGTTGTAATAAATGCCCCTATTTATAGTTGTGTTTGTAAATTTTTAACTTTTATTAACAATACCCGAAAAGTGTAAATTTGGCTCCAAAAAAAAAAAAAATTGGACCCAAAAGGTTAATTTTGGAGGGAATTTTAGTCTCCCAGCTGTATTTAGCTCCCATTCCCGAGCTACTCTAATTCTATACTTTTCCACTTTTTTTCAACATTTTTTTCTAGCCTTTTGGACTGATGTTAGTCATTTTTTACTGTTGAAATTTGCAACCATTTTATTCTCTTTCTCCAAATTAACTTATGATGAAGGAGTTGTGAAATTACATGGTGACTGATTAATGAAAAGACAAATATATCCATAATCAGTTGTACTTTTTAAGAAATGTAATAGGTAATTTAACTTTTTACTAGACTTCACATCATTCACTATGAGTTTTAATATAAATTTTCACTCCTAAACATACGGATTTCATGGTCTTCTTATCTCTTTAATCCTCAGAAATATTACTCCGGCCTGGTTTTCACTCATAATCAACAGAAGTCCACATGGTTTCTTTAAAGCATCGAGAGGTCTCAAACAGGGAGACCCCCTGTATCCTCTTCTTTTTAACATCATCACAGAGTTGCTAAATAGAGGTCTCAAATGCATGTTTCATTGGGCTACATAGATAGATTTTACATAGCCCCAAATGTCACATAGATTACACACTTTTCCTATGCCAACAACACCGTGATATTCATCAAGGCCACTAAGAAATGAACATCTAACCTCATCTCTTTCATAAAGTATTATCAAAATGCATTTGGGCAATTGGTTAACTTCTCCAAAAGTGCCTTTTATGTTTTAAACAAAAGCCAGCTCCTATAGGATTAACCTTATAAAAAACATCACTGACATGGTTCAGGGTCAGTTTCCCTTCAAATACTTAGAGGTTCCCATCTTCATAGGCCAAAAGAAGAACTCTTACTTTCAGCCTTTGTAGGAAAGTATAGAAGCTAAAATTAACAAATGGACTAGCCAGTGGCTAAATATGGCTGGCTATCCTCATAAAACATGTACTCTCAGCCATTCCACAACATGTTTGGTGTGTTATGTCACCTACAAAACCCACCAGTAAAAATCTCGAAAAACTCTTCAGATATTTTGTTTTGGGGGGATAATCTAACGCAAAGGAAAAGACACTGGAAAGCATGGGAAAAACTTTGTAAGCCTTTTTACAGTAATGATTTTCAATTCAAGAACCTGAGCATGATTATTGACTCGTTCACACTCAAGTTATTTTGGAAAATACAACAAGGTCATACCCTCTGGGCTAGGCTAACCTGGTCTTTACCTAACTACTTGAGGATTTTGAATCCCTGGAAAAGAATGATCAAAATCAAAACCTTTGCAGGATCTAGAACGAGAATACAAGTTGGTAGAAGAACTTCTAGCTTTGGGAATTCAGATTGGACAGGAGCTGGCATGTTATGTGATCTCTGGGATGAGAGTTTAAGTATTGTACAACCTGATTTAAGTATCTTTGAGTTTCAGATTGGTAGAGATAACATATTACCTCATTTAACTTGTTTTTTTTCAAGATATATTACAACTATTGCCGGATAATTTCACTCTTTTTGACAGGGAAGATCATCTAATATGGAAACCATCCATAACAGATATGTTTTTTTGTTTCTTCTGCACAACTAATTTCCCCTCCTTAAAATAGGTATGGAACCCAATGATTCTTCCGAAAATATCTATTTTTGTGTGGAAACTGATCAATGGATACCTGCTCTTTGATGATAATCTGAAAACCATTGGTTTTAAACTAGGCTCTAAATGTTGTTTTTGTCAATCTGAGGACTCAATGAATCACTATTTTAGTGAATGTCAATCAGCAAGGTTCCTGTGGAATGAGGTTTTCAGTATACTATATATTCCTTTTAAACATTTCACACATATATTTGAACATATATATATATATATCTTGGTTTTGGTCAATCTCTAACTTCTCTAAACCAAAAAATAACCTTGCTCATGTTATGCCTAATCTGCTGGTGTGGATATTATGGAAAAGTCGAAATAAGTTCAAATTCGAAGGCATTAAGACTCAGAATGTAGGCCTCAAATTTGAACTTCACGAACTTTGCTCTTCAATTTTTAGAATCCATCCTCTACTGGTGAAAGATGATTGTACATACATCAGGACTCTTGATTTGCTTCTAGTGATTAGATCTCCAAACATCAAAATTATAAAAGCTTATACATGGATACCCCCTGATCAAGGTTTCAAATTAAACACTGATGCATCTTTTTGTACTAATAGAACCCCAGGGCAGGCTTTATAATTAGGAACACGTCAGGTTTAACATTGAATATGGGAACACAAAAATAATCTGATGTTCTTGACAGTGCTCATGTAGAATTAAAAGCTTGCACCCATGGACTTCAAATTAGTATGCAGGCTGGCTATATACCTCTGACAGTGGAACTTGATTCCTTGCAGGTTGTTCTATGATTAAAAGGTGAAACAAAAATACCATGGAAGATGGAAAGGGACCCGTGGCAGGCTAATCAAATTATACAAAACTCCCCGCTCTTTTTTTTTCACATTTACTGGGAGCAAAACCAGGTTGCGCATCATCTTGCTTAACCGGGACACAATCTGGATGAAGGCCACAACCTAACCCGGAACCACATTTCTTCAACAACAAAAAGGGCTCTTAAAGCAGACGAGCTTAACCTCCCAACTGTCTAGTTCACTCCCAGGCCGCTTAACACTTTCAGTGCCAACATTTCCAACACAAGCTCGCCATGTACTTCCATACTCATACTCTAATTCAACCAAACTTCATCTCGCTCGGCTACCCAGCCAATGAAGATTTCTTGAAGATCTTGCCTCTGAGCAATCAAAGCAGTACTAATTTCAGGCTTCTGAAACCCCTATGAACACTCTAATTTTCTCCGGTCTCTGATCGTACTCTAGACGTAGTCTGTGATTTATAGATTTAAACACTTGGTTCAATTCTACAAATCACACTCAAGTAACATCAAACAATA
>JAULKJ010301725.1:0-11521 GCA_032355405.1 Rubia balearica | reverse complement strand
CATAAAACTTCCTTTGATTTAATGGTGTCATGAATTATGTGTGTTAAGAATTTGAATATGAACTTAGATACATGAATGCAATTATTTTGATAGATGTTTTTTCTGCATCCATGTCTCTAAATAGAGATGTAAATCCTTGGAATTAATGTGGTGTGATAAGGAAATGTTAGTATGCATTACTAAAAAAGGTTGTAGACAAACACATTATGGTTCAAAATTCACACAATTGGCGCCATTACACAAGTTTGGCAACCTCGTTTCTGCCTTTAAGTCTAGTCTATGCACAAATTCGGCACTTCACACCAAAACATTGCCTCAAAATCTCAAAATTATATCACCATCAAAGATATGTTGTACGCAAGAAAACAACCCTTTATTGCACACTTTTCTTTTTCTCTCTCTCTGGGCTACTGCATTTGCTTCTCCCTTAGTTTGGCTGTTGTTGTTCTATATCATTGAAGTTTTGGTGTTTTTCTGAACTTGGTTATGAAAAATGCAGGATAAGAGTTTGTTTGGGGTTTTCAAGCTTTGACAGAGATGGACAAAGCAAGGAAATTTTTAAGGGACAGGGGAAGAAAGAGGAAGAGGAATAAGGATTTTGAATATGCTCTGAGTAGTGAGGAAACTGAGACCGAACGTTATGAGGGAGAGAGGTCTCAAAGTCCAGATATGAGTGTCGATACTCCTTTAAGTGAGAGAACTCTGAGTGACACCGAAACCAACATGGTGGTGAGGAGAACTGAGAGATGGAAGAGAAGGTATGCCTTCGATAGGGATCAGCCGAGCTATAGCAGAAGACTGAATCGAGCTAGTGAGAAAATGCCTAGTGGTAGTCTCTTCTCACTTTATTTTTCTGGTTTATATTGTTGATGCAAGTTTTTGAGTTTATTTTTTCATGCCCCCATAAGTTTTTGGTTTCCGCTGTTGAATCAGTAACTTGTTCCCCCATGAGGCCATAACTGTAGTAGTAGTACACTACTATTCAATGATTCATATCAGTAATTTGAAAACCAGTTTGAATAATTTTTGTTGAATCTTCTCCTTATCTATAACGAGTGATTTCTATATATTTTTTTTGTTTCTATTGTTGATGCAAGTTCTTGATTTTATTGGTCATGCCATGTTGAGTTCATCACTGTATAAAACTGCTTGACATTTGATATAGTTTCTTCAAAGCTTGTTGCTTTTGAGGCTTACCGTGGTTTTTCACTTTGATTTGCATCACAATCAGCAAGAGTGACTGGTTGTACCATGTATAATATATATGTGATATGTATACATACTAAGATCTTAGCATTTTATACAGTGAGAGCTTTCATTATTCCAGGTTCATATCATATGGAGCGTCGCGGTAATGAATCTCACTTCAGTAAGGATAGTGGGGATTCTCTGTATAGTAGACGTAAAATAGTTGTAGCCGGTGGTAGCCGTCGAGGCAGGCGCAGGGGGATCCCAATTGGCAATGGTGCTAGATCAAGGGATCTTCAATCGGAAGAAAGAGTTCGGAATGCTAGAACTGAATTCTCGGAGCCAAGGAAATCACAATGGAGAGGGGATCGAGTAAAAGAAGTTGCCCAGCTTGAAAAATCTAATCAATCTGCTGGTATAGTATTTCTTCTACTAAATTTATGAACCTATCAAAATTGTGATGTTATTACGATGTGGTTTGTGTGGTAAATATTGCATTTTAAATTAGCTAAACATTTTCAAGCTTTTTTTTCTAATGCAACATTGTTAAGAAGCTGCCGCGGGTGAAGGGATCACTTATATTTCCCATTTCACACTTTTTCTTCACTTAATCATGTATTTGAAAGGTCGTCATGACTTGTGCTTGTCAAACTTGAGTACTCTATTGTTTTTTGCTTAAGTACATGATCCATTTTTTTAGAGTAAACAATATGATCAATGGATGGAGTTTAGAAGGTAAAATGATGATCAAACTTTACTTTGGACAGATTTTAATGTTTAACCACTTGATCGCAAATGGAAATGCCATCTGCCATTTGTCATTTGCCTTCAGTTTTAAAGTCTCGCATGTGAGGCCGCCTTAATTTCAGAGGTTTTATAGAGCTAGAATATGTTTCGTATGTAGGAAACAAACCGTGGTTTCAAACTTATCATCTCTTAGTCTCTAACTTAGTGTCTTAACTTAGTGTTTTTATAGTTGGAAACAAAATGTGGCTTAAAAATTGTGTTGTTATTATGAAGTGGTTTGTGTAAAAATCTTGTCAAGCTTTTTATTCATAAGCTGAATTTGATATTCATTGCAATTGTTTGGCTGTTGGTTTACTTGTATTTTCATGGGGCTTCGTATGAATCTCTCTCATAGTCACAAATTATTATCTACAACCTCTCCTGCCAAATTAATAAACCAATGGCTAAAGTTGAAACTGTGTTTGATTGAGTTTTTGGTTTGATCGTGAATTGGTGATCTTTTCCCAACATTTTCTATTGAATTATGTGATTCCATATTAGGCAGTAGATTGATTACTGGACTCTTGAAACTGATCTGTGTGAACTTCAACCTATATAAATTAAGAATGATATTCTTCAACCAAAAAAGGAATGGTATTAAGTATTATGTTGATATAATCTACTGTCCGTACACCATTCCTTGTCTTTTAAGAATGATTGTAGTCCACATCATTAGATATAATTTCATTTTTGCATTTATAAATTGTATCTAGTAGATTAGATAACAATTGTGTAATTAGCTAAGGAAAGTTGATTAGTTTTTTCCAGAAGATAGAAAGCTTGATTAGTTGGAGATTGTCGGTGCAATGTATTTATGTCCATTGAACCATATGCCTTTAATACAACTTTAAATTAGTTCATAGCTATCTTTTGCTAGCAGTTATTTGTGTTGAAATTCTTTGAAATATGTCCGTGATTTGGAAAATTTTCTTTTTTCAGGAGCTGCTAATCCTTGGACTGATCCTGATTTTCTCATTTGGAAGAAAATTTTACACAAAGATTTGGGCTTTCAAACATCGAGTGATGATCAGACACAAAATCAGGAGGAGAAAGAAGAGGAGGAGGTGCAAGTTCTTCCTGATCAGAGGCGCATTTTCAGAGGCTGGGACCCAAGTGATACGGGGATTGAGATTGTTGGAGAGAATATAGATGAAGCCTTCATGAGGAGTTCAACAAAAGTGCAGAAGACGCGTGGCAGACAGAGGAAAGCACTTGTTCAAAAAGGTATCAGTTGTTTGGTTATAGCATTTTGGTTGCATTATTCTCCAAGTTTGTAAACATTTCTAATCATTTTCCTAAATTTTGCGGCTTTTTCAGCCATGGAGAATGTAAGTGAACCCTTCATAAGAAGTTCAGTAAGACTGCAAAAGATGCATGAAAGGTTGAGGAAAGCACATGTTGAAAAAGGTACCATTTGTTTGATTATAGCATTTTGGTTGCTTAATTCTCCAAGTTTATAAACATTTCTGATCAGTTTCCTAAATTGTATGGCTTTGGCAGCCATGAAGAATGTAAATGAAGCCTTCAGAAGAAGTTCAGCAACACTACAGAAGAAGCGTGGAAGACCGAGAAAAGCACCTGTTAAAAAAGGTTTCATTTATTTATTTATAGCATATTGGCTGCTTTATTCTCCAAGTTTGCATAATTTTTTATCATTTTCCTGAAATGTGTGGCTTTTGCAGCCATGGAGGATGTAAACAAAGCCTTCAGAGGAAGTTCAGCAAAACTGCAGAACACGCGTGCAAAGCCGAGGAAAGCACCTGTTAAAAAAGGTATCATTTATTCGATTATATCATTTTGGTTTCTTTATTCTCCAAGTTTGTAAACATTTATGATCATTTTTCGGAAATGTGTGACTTTTGCAGCCATGGAGAGTGAAAGGCCAAGGCCCCCGCCTTTAAGATCAGATCCTGATCATGCTGACTCTTCATCAAGTGAGACGGATCACAATGATGAAAACTACAGGCTTGGATGGTCTGAGAATGATGAGTCTGGAATCTCTTTGTCTGGTGAAGATGGTATTTCAGATGATATTGCAGTTAACAAGGATGGTTGTGCTAAGGATGTTGTTGGGGAGAGTCGTGCCTCTGAGAGCCTGAAGAAAACCTCGTCTCATTATGTGGGGCAGGCTGATGTGGAGGATCACTTTTTGAAGGCTATCTTCGGCACTTTGGGCAGTGTTGTAGCAGATGCCAATGCAACAGCTGAGGATATCATCCCCAAGGATGTAGCTGCAACGGAGTGTGCTGAGGAAACCATTCCAACTGTTCAAAAAGGTACATTTGTTTGATTGTAGCATTTCTGTTGCTTTATTCTCCAAGTTTGTAAACATTTCTGATCGTTTTCCTTACATGTGTGGCTTTTGCAGCCATAGACAGTGAAATAGCAAGGTGCTCGCTTCTAAGATACAATCTTGATCAGGGTGACTCTTCATCAAGTGATACAGATCATGATGATGAAGACTACATGCTTGAATTATCTGAAAATGATGTGTCTGAAATCTCCTTTTCTGATGAAGATGGCATTTTAGGTGATATTGCAGTTGACAAGGCTGGTTGTGCTGAGGATGTCATCAGGGAGAGTCGAGCCTCTAAGAGCCTAAAACAGACCTCGTCTTATTGTGTGAGGCTGTTTGATGTGAAGGATCGCCTTATGAAGGCTATCTTCAGCATTGATGGCATTGCTCCAGCAGATGGCAATGCAACAACTGAGGATATCATCCCCGGAGATGCAGATGCTAAAGAGACCATTGAGGAGACCATTCCAACTAATACAATAACGGGTGCTGGAAAGGCAAAAGCAGAGAAGGTTCAAGAACAGATTGTCACGAAGGGACCCACTCAGGAGAGCATCAGTGCAGCTGATGACAGTCATCACAAAAAGGTAATGACTTATGCAAATGCTGAGGAGGGTGATGCAGTAGGAGAGACGATCCCTGAACAAGCTATCGCGGAGGGAGGAACTATGGATATTGCTGACACTTTTTGGGAAGAGGTGATGATGGATGCACATGATGAGGAACCCAATACAGCTGCTGAAAATCTAGCCAATGTGCGAGATGAGAATATCGCGAAAGAGGCTACAAAGGATGCACATGATGAGCCTCTATGCTACACTATAGATTTACCTAAAAGATTAGGAAAAGCTATCTTGAAGACCAATGGTGATAAGGAGAAAGATATCCTTGTGAATCTGGTACCTGAGAGACAATCACGTGGAGTGAAAATAGGGAAGTATTCTGATAGAACAAGGAGGACTATTGTTGCTTCTGGCCCTAGCAAGAAACCTCATCAACCGAGGAATATACAAGAACCGGTGCTCCTAGCTGAAAGGAACATAAATGCTAGCAGTAGTGGCCCTCAGGAGGCCTCTAAAATCCCTGAGAGCAGTAGTATCCCTCAGGATCAGCCTTTGGGTCAGAATGTTTTTTATCCCAAAACAAAAAATGGAAAGGAAGGTTCAGAGGGAGATGGAACTGAGGAGCATTCCAAGAAGGAAAAAATACCAATGCCAACTCAGAAAACTATAGTGACAGTTCTTATTGATTCCATCCTTGGAGACGGGAGTGTCCTGGAAGAAGAAGCTCAACAAGAGCCGGAGGTAGAGCCAGCTTCGTGGAATGGCACCACCCTTCCATTGAAGTTCAGGTTTGAGGATGAGGATCCCGAACCAGTAGTAAAGACTAATGCTGAACTTGAGGTTGAAGCCTTATTTGAGGAGAGTGGGTTGAATGATGGAAAGTTTGGAGATGAGAGTTATTACAAGGTTCGTTTATTAAACTCTTCTCTATATATAAGCATCCCTCATTTCCAATTCCTTTGACATTTATTATATGAATTGTTAATGTGTTGTGCAGGAGGAAAAGAGTAAAGAAGAGGCAGCAGCTGCAACACAGCAAAAGAAGCCTCATTGTAAACATGAATTGTACATCGATTATAGCATAGGGATCATTTGTCGCCACTGCTTCTACATAGCAAAGTACATAAAGGATATGGATCCAGAATTTGTAAGTTCTTTCTGCATTCTTACTTTCTTGAGTTGCCTTTTCTCTTCTTTTTGGTGTTCATAAGCTGTTGTTTCTGTTGATTAGATCACAGAGCATGCACGTTCTCAAAGATGTGCTGATCGCAACAGACTCTCGATAGTGGATGGCCTCAACTTCACATCAACAGAGGTTCAGTTGGGAGCTCCTTTCAGAGCAGATAACGAAACAGTATGGGATGTGATCCCTGGAGCGAAGGCCAAGATGTACGAGCATCAGCAAGACGGGTTTGAATTTATGTGGAAAAATCTTGAGGGGACTATTAAGCTTGCTGAGGTGAAGAACTCGGAGGATAGTGATATTGGAGGTTGTATTATTTCACATGCACCGGGGACTGGAAAGACCCTTTTAACACTGATGTTCATCAATTCCTATCTCAAGATCTTCCCCAGCTCGCGGCCAATGATTATAGCTCCGGCCAGCATGCTTCTTACATGGGAGGATGAGTTTAAGAAGTGGAACATGGATTTTCCATTCCACAACCTCGGCCACTTTGAGTTCACGGGAAAGGAGAAGAAGATCCTCGATACTCCAATTCCGATTGGGAGATCAATGGACAAGGATGTTATCAGACTGATCAAGATATACTCATGGACTAAAGATAGGAGTGTCCTCGGCATCAGTTACAACCTGTTTGAGAATCTTGTCGGGGGAGAGTACACGAAAGTGAGGAGGACTAGGAAGGTTGAGCCGAAGCAGAAATCAAAGGGTAGCCAGCAATCTTACAAGTACAAGAGAATGCTTTTAGAGATGCCGAGGCTTGTGATCATGGATGAAGGCCACACTCCGAGGAACAGCAACAGTTGCATCTGGAACACTGTCCTGAAGCTGCAAACAAAAAGAAAGATCATCCTCACCAGAACTCCGTTCCAGAACAACTTCTCTGAGCTATTCAACACTCTACGCTTGGTGAGGCCCGAGACAGCTGATAGCCTCTCAAGAGAGAGGGCTTATGCTCCCATGCTAGCACCGAAGGGAGGAAAGTATGCGCAGAAGAAGAAGGTGGAGACTCTAGAGGCTACTGAACAACCTAGTGTAGACAAGGCCATCGAGAAGATGAAGGACATCATTAGCCCTTTTGTGCATGTCCATAAAGGGCACATCCTTCGTAGGAGCCTCCCCGGGTTAAAAGACAGTGTCCTTCTCTTGAAGCCTCCAACATTGCAGAAGCAGCTGATTAAGCTCATTGAAGGCACCGGGGTTTCTTCTTCATTTGACTATGAGTATAAAGTGGCACTCTTGTCCACTCACCCCTACTTAGCAGTGCACTGCTCCTTGGATGCGAGAGAGCGTGCTACGATCAACATGGCTGAAGTAATGAGCTTAAAAGAGGACTACAAAGAGGGTGTGAAGACGAGGTTTGTTATAGAACTGGTTCGACTTAGCATTACTATGAATGAGAAGGTTCTTGTGTTCAGCCAGTACCAGCAAGTCCACAAGCTTCTGTCAGAACAGATTCAATCCGTATTCAAGTGGGAAGAGGGAAAGCAGGTGATCCAGATGCATGGGAAACAGAATCAGAAGCATAGGCAACATATCATTACTAAGTTTAATAATCCTAAGAGTGAAGCCGTCGTGTTGCTGGCCTCAACAAAATGTTGCTCTGAGGGGATAAATTTGGTAGGAGCTTCAAGGGTGGTTCTCCTCGACGTGGTCTGGAACCCGTCAGTGGAGAGGCAGGCAATCAGCCGGGCATATAGGCTAGGACAGCAGAAGGTGGTGCACACTTACCACCTGATGGCCGGAGGTACGAGAGAGGGAGATAAATACTGCAGGCAGGTGGAGAAGGACAGGTTGTCTGAGCTGGTTTTCTCCTCTACCACGAAGGAGAATATGATTGAGTTGGATCCTGCTACACCTATAACTTCAGCATCAGCGTCATCTTCAGCTTCAGCCGTTGACGATGCTATACTTCACCACATGCTAGAGGATGAGAACTTCAAAGACATGGTGGAAAAGATCATCTACCAGCCCAAGGAAGTGAACCTGATTGAAAGCTTCACCCTTGCTTCTGTTGATCAGGAGTAGCTTCTTTGATTTCATTTTTGTTTCAGATTTTTGGATTGTTATTAGCTTGGATTTAATGACTTTGTTGTTTGGTTGTGTTGGTTGTTTGGATTTGATGACTTTCTGTTGCAAATTTTATCTTGTTACTTGTTTGAATTTGATGAATTTCTGTTGCGGATTTGATTTTGACAACATATGGTTTATATTCTTGTTTTGATTTGGATGATTTTGCTTCACTATCCATTCATTTGAAGAGTTTTTTCCTCCTTCTATCCACCTGTTCATCCAGACTTTCCTATATTAGTGCATGATCAGAAACTCCAAGTTTAGCATTTTCCACTTTCACATTTGGATAAACTTGAAACCATTCAACATTTCCCAAAAATCTGTCTATTGTTGAATACATTATGCCATCCACCTATTTTTTGACTTGGTAAAATAATCACCACTTGATTCACATTCAAATATCCCTGTGTTCTCCATCATTTGTTCTAACTCACAGAACTGACTTATATGAACTAGACTCCCTCTTAATCTGTCATTCACTATGAGTACATTGTTTAAATATCCCATTATTATCTATGGTTCTCCTCCACTAATTCCTTCACCAATTTGTTCAATATCATGCCACGGTCATACGCCAAACTCGACCTCCGACTTTATTTAAGCCCCTTAATTCCAAGGGACTAGGGTCATGGGTCTCTGCAGGATCAATCAAAATCCCCAGAGCCAGGATCTGAACCCTTCAATTTAGTCCTCTACTCATATTTGTATTTCCGTTTTTTAAATATGCTTTTACTATCTTCTTCCATTTATCCTTCACCTCCTTCCATTTATTTAAATTCCTCACAATATCCCAGTCCTCTTTTTTTTCAACAATTTGTTCATCAGTCATCTCTTCCTTCTCAACATTTTTCTTTACTGCCCATTTTTCAACATTTTCTGTGATACTTCCCGATCTCTGCATTTGTTCCCTATAACTCCACATTTCTCACAGAAAATTGGCTTCCATTCATACTCAATCACATGTTGTATCTTCCTACCTTCAATATCTTTTATGTTTACTTTTTATGGAAATTTTTGTGTTATATCAACCTCCACAAGTAATCTAGCAAATGAAACCCTAAACTTGTTTGCAGTACATTCATCAATCACCATAGGCTTATTAATTGCACTCCCTATTTTACTTAAGCTACTTGTTCCTCAGATATGAAGAGGCAAGCTTGGTAGCTTCACCCAAATTGGCAATCTATTCACCATATCATTTTTCATTTCAAAGTTACCCTTCCATTTCTACAAGAACATAGTTATATTAATGCAATGATGTAAAATATAGCTGCTTGCTCCTTATTTCTTTGGATTTTCTCCAAGTTATTTACATTAACATCAATGCATTTTTCTTTATGCTAAGCGAGTAACACTTTAGAAATCTCACGCCATCCAAAATTATGAGATACTGAGATCCCATATCACCTTACCTATTTATTACGTATGGGGATGTATTATTTCAAATGTTTCAAGATAGTTTAAGGAGGAAATTGCTATCTGGTTTTAAAATAGAAAAATCATCGCAAACTTTATTTCACTTAATTTTTGTTGATGATATCTTAATATTATGTGAAGCATCTACCTATGAAGCTTCACATTTGAAATAGATTTTACTAGACTATGAGAAAGTGTCGAGGAAAATAATGATAAACCATCAATCTCGTTCAAACGTTGAAGGGAAAATTATAGAGTTTTCTTTAACTTATGAGAATGAGATAATCGATAGGACTAGATGAATGTTTGGATCTCCCATTTATCTTTAGAAGATTAATGTACTCTTCTTTGGAATCATTTGAAACAAAAGTTTGGACAAAAGTTGATAAAGGGCTACCAAGATTAGGGCTTGCAAAAGCGATATCACTGTCGGATAATTATCCTTAAAATATCATTGTCATACAATTAATGAAGGATAATGAAAGGAAATGGATTTTAGATCTGATTAACAATACATTTACTTTCGATGCATATAAAGCTTATCTTAGCATAGTTATTCTAATACTACATGAGCAACAAGAGGACTATTGGACTTGGATACAAATTGCAGATGGCATATTATCCGTCTTTGTTTGTTATAACCTATCTATTTATTTAATGTATTTCAATAATGTAGATCACACAACAAGTAGCAGCCAATAACCCTCTATTCACTTGAAAGTGATAGGGAAGCTTTTAATTTATCATTTCTACTAGAGATAATGCAGAGATTAGCCAACTTTACAAATAAAAAATACGATAAAAAAATAAGGTCAGAGAAAGTCATTATTTGTCATACACGACCAAAGTTGCATTTTTAAAACATATATTCTTCCACTAGTTAACACCCATGTTTTGTACGAACAGGAATTTAAATATTATTTTATATATAACATTTAATTAGTAGACAAAATTACCAATAAATATCACTTTAGCAAAACAACATTATTGTTATCCACATTGCATTCATTAGGATTCCATAGAATATGAAAAATGATCAAAGATTTGAAGATTTGATTGTAACATCATGCCACTGCACGGTTTATGATAAAAAAATATATTTTTTACTATCACGGATTTTTTTATAAAATTTATAAAGTATTTAAATTAGATGATAATTTTTTTCTGATTAAACTTTTGTGCAATTGAGTTATATATGTCCAATTTCTTCTTCTTTCAACAATATATATAGATGAATTGATAATGCTGTGCTTTCACAACCATGGTCAATGATTCGTTTCCGACCAAAATTAGAAAATTTAGATAAGGTAATCCCAAGCACCATAAAATAGATATTATTTTCTTTCTGTCAACCGAGGATATTGAAGTTATTTTGACTAAACTAAACCCAAGTTGTCTAAAAATAACATACTAATATTATAATATGTTATTGATTCTAATTCTTTACTATATATAATCAATCATAACTTGTTAAAATATATAACTTCTAAACATATATTTTAAAACCATAAATATCTCATTGTACTATATCTATCTATATATATTATATCACGGAAGAAAATCCAAATAAACACATAATCTGAAATAACAAAATGTTTAGAATTTTTTATACAATGATAGAGTACTTTGATAGAAATATGTATACATATTATTTATTTATTTATTACAACGTCGTGTTTTAGACCGACTAACTGTTAAATGAGGACATTTTATTATTTATTTATTTGAGTAAAAATTAGGACATTTAATAATTAGTGAGACTAATAAGGTCATTGGATATTTACTTTTATTTATTTCAATATTTTGACTAATCTAAACCCACGTTGTCTAAAAATAACATACTAATATTATAATATGTTATTTATTTTAATTATTTACTAAAAAATATATAACTTCTAAAAAATATATTTAAAACCATAAATATCTTATTGTAATATATATGAGTCCGTATCTTGAAAGACGGTCTTTCCATAAGTCATGGAAAGACCAAGGTTTAAAGTGTAAATTAGAAGAAAT
>JAULKJ010301715.1:0-11521 GCA_032355405.1 Rubia balearica | reverse complement strand
TGTCAATGTGTTTTGCCCGCTTGTGTGCAACAGGGTTTTGAGTCATAAAGATGCCACTGTTGTTATCACAAAGCATAAACGGAGGACCAGATAGAGCGAATTGAAGATCACGTAGTAGGTGAGATAACCATACAACCTCTGTCACAGTATTATCCAAGGCACGATACTCGGACTCGGAACTAGAATGAGAAATCGTTGGTTGCTTCTTAGCACTCCAAAATACTAGGTTGCCACCCAGAAAGACAGCATACCCATATGTAGAACGATGAGTCTTGAGACAACGGGCCAACCTGCATTCGAATAGCCCAACACCTCGTAAGGGCGAGCTGAGTGAAAGGGCAAAACAAAGTGCATAGTCCCACGGATATAGCGGAGAATACGAGTAACTACAGCAAAGTGATCATCCCTAGGATCTTGAAGGTACTGAGTGACTGAATTCACTGCAAAAGAAAGATCCGAACGAGTGATGGTGAGATACTGCAGAGCACAAACCAAGGACTGATAAAGAGTAGGATTGATAAACTTCTCACTGGTACTACTGTGAAGCTGAGACTGCGAAAGAAACGGCGTAAAGACGACAGTAGCATCAGTCATACCAGCTCTAAGGAGAATATCACGGGCATATTTGACCTGACCCAAGAACAAATCGGAGGAAGTAGACTCAACCTCCAAACTGAGAAAATGGTGTAAATAGCCCAAGTCCTTAATTGAGACCTCTTTGTCAGTTCGAGTAATGAACTGACGAATAGCCGAAGAGTCATTTCCTGTAAGGATAATATCTTTCTCATAAACTACAAGATAAACCAGAGTAGTACCTTGAGAAAAAATAAACAAGGATATGTCTGCCGAGCTACAGAGAAAGCCAAGCTGGTGCATGTAAGTGCTAAACCGCTGAAACCAAGCTCAAGGAGCCTGCTTTAAGCCATAAATGGCTTTCCGCAAGCAACAAACACAATTAGGATGGGCATCGTCCTTGTATCCAACTGGTTGGGCCATGTAAATAGGAGAATCAAGAACACCATTTAGGAAAGCATTCTTGACATCCAGCTGATGAAGGGGTCAACGACACATGGTGGCAATGGCAAGGATAGTACGAACAGTGGACGCCTTCACAACAGGGCTGAAGGTATGATCGAAATCAAACCCTAGAATCTAAGAAAAATCCTGCCTAACAAGTCGAGCCCTGTATCGATCAATAGGTTGGTACTTGAGACAATAAACCCACTTGGAACCAACAACATTCACATCTGGAGGACGGGGCACCAAATCCCAAGTATGCTGGTGGCGAAGTGCTTTCATTTCCTCATC
Source organism: Rubia balearica (assembly GCA_032355405.1). Taxonomy (NCBI): domain Eukaryota; kingdom Viridiplantae; phylum Streptophyta; class Magnoliopsida; order Gentianales; family Rubiaceae; genus Rubia; species Rubia balearica. Next base: position 10,213 of record JAULKJ010301715.1, on the reverse strand, counting down.
CATGGCTGAATATCACCAAGGATCACAAAGAGCGGCAGGTGATGATAAATGTACAACTCAGAATAGTGGAGTTCATGTGAGAGCTTCAACTTTGAGGTTTGCAAGCTCTAGGGATAAAAATCCAGTTATTGAGGATGTTGACTATTATGGTACAATACAGGAAATAATTGAACTTGACTAATTGTCCCAATTTAACGTAGTCTTATTTCGTTATGAATGGTACGGAAAACCTAAGCTTGGCTAAATTTGAGGGAGATGATAATCAAATAGATTATGATTCTGACAATTATGATACGTTATGGGATTCGATGGATGTTGATGAAGATAAGGAATGCAAGAATGAATAGTGTTTGACTTTTGTTTCATGAATTTGATTTTATCTGTGTATGACAGGGTACCACTCATTAAACTTTTATATGAATAATTTGACTTTTCTTTCATGAATTTGACTTTTCTTTCATGATTTGCAGGTATTCCGAATTTGACTTTTAACAATCAGTTTATATTGAAATAAATCTAAATTTGACTTTTATTTCATGCTTTTTTGAGTGGCATACTGATCTCACTGATTGAGAATGTTACAAGTTCACAAGGCAATGACAGTTGGTATTCTGATAATTTGTACAAATACTATCTTGATTATTTCTATTGGCTGCTCACAGGCGTTTGTTTATTTTGCAAAAGCTTATATATGCCGATCAAATTATAGAATGGGTACAGAAATTAGGCTATTGGATTAGTGCAAATTTTTCTTATGGATGTGTTTTCTAATGGAAGATATATTAATTTCTATGCAGGTTACATGATTAGATTGTTTAGTTTTTTTAATATTTCAAACTATAACTTATTATGTAAGACTCTTTTCACGGGAATTTTGGACAAATGGGAAGGGAAAGCAAGCTGGAGATTAGTGAGCGAAGCCGAGAAAATCTATATGAAAGAAAACGAATGGAAAGGATTCAAGAGAACAAAGAAGTATTACAGCGGCTTGGAATCAAGAAGATTGCCAATTCCATGACGAGTTTAGTGACTAGTGAAGATGTTCAAGCAAAGAAGAATCCAAGAAAGTTTGTTCCACTAATAAGGGAGAAGGGTGAGGCTATGATGCATAGTAGTGAAATACTATCACAAACAAACCAATTACATCCACTGCCACAAAATGAATCAACGTCAAAGACAAGTAAGTTTATGCTTCCTTAAATTTGTAACAATTAAGTTTAAACTGCCTTAAATTTGTAACAACTCAATTTGAATGTAAATGATCCTAACTCTATTATCCTCCCCAAGTAAAATAGTTTTTGCACTATCCCTTGCCAGAACTGACCTACATATTTCATTTTTCACCTTTTTCATAATTTGTAACATAGATGATGAATGCTACAAATATCATTTTTCACCTTTTTCATAATTTCAAATCTCAGATGTTCAGTCATGTCAGGAATTCACTACACAGTGAACATCATATCATTATGATCTTCCCTATCGACACACACAATAATTATAGTAATTATTTGTCAATTTCCCTTATGCTAAAGCAACAAAAATAAATGTACTTCTCAGCATGCTGGATGAGGAATGACAACCAAATATTTCCTAAGTCAATTCAATCAAAATCTGAAAAGGTTCTAACTGAAACATTTAATACTCTACTTAAATCAGTACAGGACTTTGATTCTTGTAAATATGCATCTTAACTGTAATCAACTAATTGTAGCTTGAAACATTTATGATGCATACTGTTAGAAGTGTTGCTATCGAATTACTTCTTGTATATATGTGCCTTGACTGTAAGCAAGTAATTGTAAGTTGAAACACGTATGACACATACTGTTAGAAGTTTTGTTATTGAATTACTTCATGTAAATATGCTCCTTAACTGTAAGCAAGTAATTGTAAGTTCAAATCTATGTATTTCAACTGCAACTGCTTCCTTCATTTGATTTATTTTTAGATTTACTAACTAAACACCCCTACAACAGCTTACTTCCAATGTTATTGCTTCTACTTCTACTACGAAACTATTTCTGCTGGTATTGCTTCTACTAGTGCTATAGCACTCTACATGTTTTTTTCCAGTAAGCCGGATACTTCTAATGCTGCTTTGTAAACATTTTTTGGTTCCGCTACTTATTCTGCTATCTATTTCCACCGGATCGGCTCTCATACCAGGCTTGTTACCATACTTATCACTTTAATGCTCATCCCTTCGTGTCAAAATAGTTTAAGGGGAACTGTCAGAAATATCATCCTCTCTTCATGAACTCTTTTCTTTATTATGTTTTGTAACTAATTATCTCTTCTTTAACATTGACATTTGTTTTCTCCATTCCGTCACTTATGATCTTGCATATGTTATCATGGTGATGTCAGTGATGTGTTCTTCCATAGGCCTTCTTGTGCATCTCCTAGTTTCAATCTTTCCCAGACATTTTTTGTTTCTTGATGACAAAATATATTTTATGCAGTGAGGATGTCAAAACCTTATTTCATTTTTTTTCGCATATTTAAAGAGGACTTAAATCAGTAGAGAATATTATCAGTAGATGAACAACTGATACTTACTAAAATAATCCATCCTTAACAATAAGGTCTTTTCAGCAGTTGTGCGTATCACTCTTATCGCAAAACTGCAATTATATTAGGGGAAAAATAAAATGAAACTTTATTGACACGTGGTCATTACATGTAGGTGTCCCTAATATCAAAGCATTTTAAATGAAAGATATGGGAATTCACCTGTTTATGCTTGAAGATTTGGATTTTGATGATCAAAATACAATAAGGGAAGACGATGATGAAGACGGCGATGAAGATGACAATCATGTATCTGGTGAGATATTCTTAGACATCCAGTCAAATCACAAAGGTACAGTATTATATATGTTATAATTTATAACTATGAAATGTTTGTTTTTCTCCATTATATTGGAAAGTATTGAAACTTTTAGTCACTACTTCCAAGAAAAATTGTGGGGAAACTATGATGCATGAGGTTCATATGCGCAGAGAAGATAAGCATAAGGTTATCATTTGTAATGAGTTCGGGAAGCCTATTGGACCAAAAGATGGAGTTGGTGAGTTCTCTCGATTTTTGGGCATAATTTCTCGCGACTACGACAATGAACCATTAACCTAAATGTCTTGGAATAAAGTACTTAGCAAAGAGAAGCTATGGGACTATGTGTTGGTATGTTTTCTACGTACTTTCCTTTATTTTTTATTGTATCATGCCTCTTTTCATTATAAATTGCCCTTTTTAGTCTAGAAACAGTACATTGTACCTGATGCTGCTAAGAAATTGGTGATGAGTACCATAGGATCTTTAAGAAGGGTTCATAAGTGCCGAATCAAGGAAAAACACTAGTAAAAATATAAATATGACAAGAGAAGATGGGCCAATCGTCCTCAATGAGTTCCAGCCACTGAATTCCAATCACTGTTAAGAATATGGAATCAAAATAGAGAGAAGGTATGTCCTGGTTATATTCTTTACGAAATAGGGTTAATAAAATATTGAGTTTGGTTGAAATATTTTAATCCATTTGAGTACAATATATACTACAAATAAGGTTTAAAAATAGGGTTCATAAATTGCTGAGACCGGAAGTAAAAGTTTTTGTAGATTTTCTTTACTAAATTGATTCCGCCTCAGCTCTCCCGATATCTTTATTATAATTATGATATCTTTACTAAATCAATTCCGCCTCAGCTTTCCTGGTTATATTCTTGTAGTTATTTGTATAATTTATATCATGTGTGTATGTGCAGGAGCGTTTCTTAGTTGAAAAAGACCAATCTATGTCTCAAAAGAATAGGCACACAGCAGGTTCAAAATATTTTGCGTGAATTTGAGAAGAAATTGTAATCTTGAGTTTGTTGGAAGCTTTGCATTATCCATACTTCTCAGCTTGATTGGAATTGATCTAACGTTGTTTTTTTCACTTAAAAAATATTGAAACAGAGGAATGAAAATCCCAACAAGGAACCACCCACTTTAGATCAGCTTTTTGAACGCATGCGCAAAGGAGAAGCGGGGAGGTTGTATGCTGAACCTTACGATGACACGTCCAAAATAATTGTAAGATGACATATATGTTCTCTTTATTTTCTTAAAAGTTTTATATGAGTCAAAATTTATATATTTTTTAACGAGTCAAAATTTATACCTAACAATGTATAACAGGAGGATATGCGTAACTATAAACCCCCTACTAATGGAAGTGGCCCTGCTGATGCCTTTCTTGGTGTCATGGGAAAAGACTATGATGGATGTCATAAGTTATTTGGAAGAGGAGTTACGAAGACAATGTTAAAGAAATTAGAGGGCTTGGAAACATCTTATGTGGTATCAGTGGAGGCTTTTGAGTCATTTAAAAGCAGTACCGACATTGAGATTACCTTTCAGGGAAGAAGGAATGAGCTGAAAAAAATGCAGAAAGATATGGAAATTGATCATGAAAGGAAAAAGGAGGAGTTAAAAGATATTAGATTAAAGATCGAAAGTGATCAAGATAAAATCATTGAAGATGCACTCCAGCGATTTTTGCAAAACTGCATCCTAATATGGCTAAAGCAGTGTTGTCCTAAAGTACTTCTATTGCTATTTTTTCTGGATTTGGTGGTTTTTGACTATTGTGTTTATGTTAGAGATGGTGAAAAGAACACTATATTTTATGTCCATACACTTACAATCATGATTGGGACTCAAAAAAACTTTTGAACATTCAGTTTGTTACTCCTCACACAAACATGTTTCTAAGTCAGTAGATACTCTAGCATGAAAATCCATATTTTGATGTTGTGAATCCATGATTTTCTTTACAGAAAGTCAATACTTCTTTTCTCAATAATACAAGCCAAATTCTGTATAAGGCATCTGAATACATGATCATTTGAACTATAGTTTATTAGTGATGGTTTTTCAACTTGAACCTGCATCATAAATAAATCTATATGAAAAACATTTAGTTAATATACATCTCAACTTGAAGCTGCAGTGTAGAAAGAGATTACGAGTTTCAGATATGATAATTTGTTATTTTCAGAAGGCATACAATAGGTATAGTCATGAATTTTTTTTGGACTCTAGTATGTATTCATTGAGACCCACTTATAATGGTGTCGGTATTACAAAACGACCTGATATCGGTCTTTTTATGATCACAGGGTAAAGTATACAACATATACTTTACAAAAAAAATATGCTTACACGCTTTTAGAACCTCAATTTTTTATGAAATTTCACAAACTTCAACTTTAATCATTCAAAACCTGCAAATCTAGATTAAGTACTTATTACCTTTGATCAAAGTTAAATTCTGAAATTTTTTATTTATGTTAAATGCATTATGCAAGACGTCCTGGACATGTTCTATTTCCTGCATTATACAGGTTAACTGCATTACACAAAGGTGACTGCATTATACAAACTTAACTGCATTATACATGTTCTATTTCCTGTTTCTGATTTGTAATAGTTCGTGACCTGACCTGCGTCTGTTATGATCAGTATTTGCAAATAGAGGCAAATAAGATGAACAATCTCAGTCTCCCATGTCATGGCAATTGGTGTTCAAAGATCAAAGGAACCAAATCATCATGTTTTGGCATCTGTGCCTTAATCATTAGCAAAAGTGTAGTATTAAGGTGATGTTTATTTTGTTTGGTTTAATAGGGAAGATGAATTTGATCAATCGAGAACTATATTATATATTACTCCTTTATGATTATGTAGGAATCTGAGGGAAATTCTGACATTTCAATATTGCTTATAATTGATTAGTTTTGGCATTGCTATCGGTTGAACTGAAATTTTTGATAGTTTGATGAAAGCTTTTGTATTCAGGGATTGAAGAAGCTTGATATCACAATTAAAGCGCCTTTACATTAGATTTTTGAAAGTTTTACATTAGACTTTTCAAAAGTGTTACATTAGACTTTTTAGAAGTGTTACAATAGACTTTTTAGAAGTGTTACGTTAGAGTTTTTAAAAGTGTTACAATAGATCCCAAAAGTGTTACAATAGATTTTAAAAGTGTTGCATCAGATTAGCAAAAGTGTTACATTAGATTAAAATAAATGTTACCTTAAATAAGTGTTGCATTAGGTAAAAACTTGAAACACTTTTGAAAAGTGTTGCCTTAAACATGATAAGTGTTGCACTAGACCTAATGTATCGTTACCTAAGGTAACACCTACAAAAGTATTGCATTAGACCTAATGCACTTTTTTAGTACTATGTGTAACACTTTTAGAGTGATACAATAGAGCTAGTTTGTAGTAGTGGAATGATCTTTAAAATATTTTATTAAATGTGTTCTTGTCAAAAAAAAATCAATGCAATCAAGGTTCTGGTAGAACCCGTATCTCCTTTCACAAAGGGTGATAGAGGGTGTTCAACCTTCATGAAACTTTTTTACCTTCAAGTATGCATGATTACTGGTTAACTATGCTGAAAATGAGTGGTAGTTTACGGTGATGCAATGTGTTCTTATTTTATTTGTTAAAGGTCTTAATCATTGGAGTATTTCCTAAGTTCTTGATCTTCCTCTGATCTTCTTTTCAGGCCCAAATTGGCACGTCATGGTTGTGTCGGGGTGAATTAGATAATAGGTTTCTCCAATTTTGTATTTTGACATCTCCCACATTCTTGGAAGGACTTAAGTGCAAAAAGTACAAAGTTCACCCATAACTTCAAATTCGATTCTGATTAAATCGGGTGACACTATTACTACAAGAAACAGATCTTTTACTTCAGTTCTGGAGGAATTTTTACCTCGGTTATTTTTTTGAAAATAACTGAGGTAAATAGTGGTGTAGTAAAAAGTAATTTTTTGACCTCGGTTCATAAATGTGGTAAAAATGGTGGATGAGCGAACGTAGTGCGATGTCGCACAAATATTCCAAACCGCGGTAAAAGCATATATGAACAACAGTAGTGCAATGTCACAAATTTCAAATTTTGATTTTTTTTTAAAAAACTACCGAGAGCATATTAACGTCGATTCTACTTTCCGTAGTTCAAAACCAATTGTATTTTTGCAACAATATTACCCAACATTTTTCTTGCTAGCATATAGTAACCAAATCGAATTTACATTAGCCGAATTGGATTTACTGTAGCCAAAACAAATTTACAACATACACCGAATCATATTTACAAAATACACCGAATCATATTTACAAAATACAATGAATCCAATGAGAACTTGTTCGTTGTAGCTGGTGGTGCGTCGGTTACCCATTCCTCGAGGTTGGTGGCGCATCGATCATCTGTTCATCACGGCTTGTGGCGTGTCGGCCACCTGTTCAAAGCAGCTGGTGGCACGAAGCAGCAACAGGAAAGTCCGACTGGTGGCAAGGCAGAGCAGGTAGACGCGGGTAGAAGCGACGAACATGAGCGAGAGAGCGGCGGAGGTGATTGCCAGAGCGGTGGTCTAAATGGAAGAGGGTTGAATGAGGTGGTCTAGCGGAGAATGGAAGGATATTAGGGGTTCTATTATTTAAAGTACCAGGGTTTGGATATAGATTTTGAGCTTGATTTCATTGGGCTAAAAATAAAACCAAGGCTTTAATCTAATTTGTTCATTACTATAATTAACATTAGGCTAGATTCATTAATTATGTTCATTATTTTAATTATTGAATCTAATCTATCTTTAAAATTCATCATGTCATTCAAGATTAAATATTTTTAATAGTCTAATTTTTAATTTTTAAAGAATAAAATAATTATATATTTAATTACAAAAATTTTACTTTCTTGACACACTTAATAGTCTTAGGTTATACTGATTTGAGTATGATAAATCTACGAATTATTTTCCTTTAAAAAATAAATTATTGTAAAAAATGTTTTGAATTGTCTTAAAAAATATTGACTTTTATAATGGAAAAGTATGAATTGATTTGTTTTATTTGACCTGTAAATTGCATAAATGGTTGATGGAAAAAATAAGAAAATTAAATATCTTTTCGTTAACTTTGTGTCTTTGTTTTTGATATCTAATTTGAAGTGTCTATGTCGAGTAAGGTTGACCTTTCATTAGTTAAAGTCAAAACTTTTGATTTGTGTTTATATGGAATTTCGAGTAAGGTTTCAACATTAATTAGTGAAACTCAAACCATTTCATTACTGTTTATTTATAGAAAGTCAAGTAAGTATTGACCGTTGATTAGTCATGTAAGGATTGACCATTGATCGGTTAAATTCAAACCTTTACATTGATATTTATCTATGAAAAGTTAAGTAAGTGATGGAAATGCAAAGATGACCACCACCACAAATGAAATTAAAGGAGGGTGACTGGGTTTAGATGCATTTGCGGAAGGAGAGGTTTCCTAATGCTCATAAATCTAAACTAAGTTCACGTGGTGATGGTCTTTTGAATGTGTTGGCACGTGTGAATGATAATTCTTACAAGATTGATCTACCAGGGGATTATGGTGTTAGTACTTCCTTCAATGTTGTTTTATCTCCATTTACCTTTGAAAATGATTCAGTTTCGAGCACGAAACCTTTCGACCAATGGGGAAATGATGGAGATGCCAAGATGACTACTACCATTAATGAAGACATTCCGTGACTGCATCAAACATTCATGGGTTATGTTCTAAATCCTCTAAGTGACATAGCTGAGCCGATGACAAGTTCAAGAATGAATCTTAGAGATGAGGCATTGAATGGTTTGATTGATCAACTTTCGAAGAACTCAAGAATAGATCGGCTAGGACTTGGATTAATTATTCAAGCTTGTCAATTAGCTGAAGATGTCGTGAAGAATACTATTCTCTTTTTTCTAAGTGGGTTTCTTAATGAGGTAGTGTGATCTTTGTAAAGTATTGTAACATTATTTCATTTCAATCCATATTTTTGACCCAGTTCATTAAGGTTTCGAAAATATTGAGTTTTATTATGATTAGACTTAGATTTGGTAAGATTGGATAATGTAATATTCTTCAAGGTTACTTGGAGAAGAATTTGAGTAGATTACCATTTATTTTAGGTGTTCTAGTTAGATATGGTATTAGTTTCTTAAAGCTGCCATAAGTTGATTAAATTTCCAATTGTAATTAGGGTTTCAGGAGAGAATATCCCTATAAATGGAGGGGTATGTCTGAGACATTCCTCACCATTTTATCAATAAAATATTCAGAACTTTTTAGTTATACTCATTGCTTCCGAGCATCTTCATTGTTGCTTAATCCTGCAGGTTAATTAAATATCAATACCTTCGATTTGTGAATTAATCATGCGGGCTAGTTAGGGTCATAAATCACAAGTTGTTCAAGATCCTGAGGGCTAGTTATGATCAGTTTGTGCCCCTACAATAGGGTGTGTGAAATCCCTCATTTAGTTAAGGATCTAAAATTCTGCAATCCAGAGTCTTAGCATGGAGATTCATATCATTTGGTATCAGAGCAAAGCAAAAGATCCATGCGGGCAAAAATCTTGCATTGTTCTTTGATTCTTGATTACACCTTATACAAAAAAAATAGAGTCTTTTGTGTCTTTTCAAGATATAGTGTCATATTCTTGATCCTTACGATCTTGAATACCTCAAAGTTCATTTGAATCGAGAGGAAGTTGTCGCAGGTTTCTTATTCCAAGTTTTACATAGGCGATCTTTGTTCCAAAATTTTCAGGAAAAAAGAGTATCATATTTTTGGGTTTCAAAATCAGAATTTATGATTTTGAAATCAGAAATTTGGGGAAGATTTGTATTTTTAAAAGTTTGGGGGTTGTTTTACAGTTTTTGAAAATTTGGAATGTGTACACGGTTGGAATTGCTTGGAAAATAAGATTCTGATTTCGAATGTTTATATAGTGTGAAATTATAATTTGTGGCTGAAAATGAAAAAAAAGAAGTAAATCCCATTTGAAAAAGAAAAAGGAAACAAACTCCTAATCGGAAGAGGAAGAGGAAGAGGAAAAGGAAATAGACAGCCAGTTGAACGTCGGATTTGATGTGAAAAATTACCTTGGGCAGCAAGTAAGTACTTAAAATCCATTTATAAGAAATATTTGAGTTGGGATAGCTAATCCAATTAGGTTTTTGAAGAATATTTACGGGGTAATAATGTTGTGCTTGTATTCATGCTCTTGGGTACATTATATAGTAGTACAAAAGACCTATACCAAGCTAGAAAAGGTATTCTAATCTAATTACAATTACAAGTAATATTGGTAGATATCACTATTCCTTAATACTCC
>JAULKJ010301714.1:0-20337 GCA_032355405.1 Rubia balearica | reverse complement strand
GAATGGATGGAAAACTACCTCAATTAATTTGAACCTAGAGATGCTCCATCCTCGAATACTTGTTGATATTTGAGAGAGGAGCAACTTGATTGAGCTTGCAAAATCGCATAATGGTGTAAATGCATAGATTCTAGTGGAGTTGGGTTTGGAGGAAGTGTTTTGAGACGTGAAATGGATTTTGGTGCTGAATAATAATGAGATGAAATTGGTCTGGGGGAAATTTAGCTCAAATTTTCAACTCAAATTTGTGGTTCCTGCTGGAATTTTCAAATTGACTGTCGTCAGTCACAAGTCGGTTCTTGTTTTGTTTCAATTGATATGCTTGCAAAATCGCACGCATGGGCCAAAGTGTAATTTTTGAAAAGTGCCATAAAATACTCTTTGCTAACATTTTAGCCCTTTTATTTACCCTTTTATTCTAGAATTGGAACAACATTGTCGCGACAATATGAATTACAAAAGGGTATCTCCAATATTGCATTTTTAATTGTCCCACTTTATTGGAGGGACCTAAGTGCAAAAAGTTAAAAGTTCACCGGTCGTGCCAAACTCAATTCTGATCATCCCGGAAGGGAACTTTGATATCCCTAGTTGAACTTATAATAACTAAGAGTTATAAAGAAACTGGCCTGATCCCACTGATACTTCCATGAGTTCATCTGATTGACCTTTGTATACTTATAAGTAATCATCTACAATTTACTCTAGACCACGTACTGGCGCTTTGTAAAATTTTATGGACGGAATTTTATCATCTTTTTATTCCATAAAAAACCAAAAAATGTAATTTTGTGTAATTTTATATGGTGGAATTTATCATTCTCATAATGCTCATGATAAGCGTATTAATGGAAAACTAATTACAATGAGAGACGATTACCCCAGTTCGTATTCCGTCCCTCTTAGACAGTAAACACATTCTCCATATCAAACATTTGTACTTATGTCTGGGTGCAGAGTTTTGAAGCTTAAGGTACATTCAAAGAAGTTTGAGTTATAGCGTAATTTTTGAAAAGTGTCGTCAAAATATGTCTGTGAAAGATCTGAATTATGTAAGGGTATCTCCAATTTTGTATTTTGACTTCTCCCACTTTCTTGGAGGGACTTGAGTTCAAAAACTAAGAAGTTCACCAGTTGTGCCAAAATCGATTCCAATCAAGCTGGACATTAATAAGTTCATGGACATTCATAGATTTCAATTAGTAGTTTCTAATATACTATAAAAATTTATAAAGGTCAACTTTATTCATTTTGGTCGAACGCGGGCCCAATTGTTATGCTAGCTGGCTGAAATTGTTAGGCCCACATTCAAGTTAATCAATGCCGGTCACAAATCGGTAATTTTTTTGTAAGGATGAATGAGGCAGAATTCACAAGGGTTCAAAAAGACTATATATGTGGAGCTCGCCTTAGAAATCAATTCAAACGTTTTAACTTTCCCTTGAAATCCAACGGTCCCCCAGTCTCTCATATCAAATGTATGGTTTTTTAGGACTTTCAAATCCTTCATTTTCCTTTTTAATTTCCTTCAAATTGTTATATCTATGGTATGTAAAATATGTTGGTTGGTACGTTTATGTTTTTGTAGTTCATATGGATTAGCAATCATGTTGAACACATTTAGCTTGTATGGTTTTTTGTGAATTTTGTGTAAATTTTGTTTCATTTTTTTTTGGGTTTTCACAGTTTTGGATGTTGTTGCTAGGGTTTGTTGCGACATCCCTTACATATCGGTCCGCCTTCATTTTAGGAAATCATTGTGCAGAGTCACCCATTCATTGTTTTAATATATATTTTTTATGAATGAGACGTTGCACTTGCTGACCCGCCCCTTCCTGAGCACTGTTTAAAATATGAGAGGAGGATGGTTAGGGATAAAAAATGAGATTTATATATTTCTCCCATTGCTACTACTATACTACCAAGAATAGTAGAAGTGGCAAGCACCAGGGTCGTCCATAGAGATGTTACGAATCTAATAATCAACTAAATACAACTGCAGTCGGGTCGTCAATCTGACTACATGTTAGGAATAAACAATGTTGTGAAAACAATTATTGGGGGGAGTTTGTACTAACATTTACTAACAAGCAATTTATCACAACATTAACAATATAAAATAACACTCAGGAATATTTGCGTAACATGGTCAATGTTATTTCGATGATTGATCACATCAAATACAAGAACTAAACCCTATTCTAGTGTGTGTGACACGTGGTGTGGACAATGGTCAAAACTTCTCCCTATCAGTCATATAGAGGTGCGCGTATAAAATCTTCCACCGGTCTCGCATCAACAACTATGAGAGTGCAACAATGGCGATGGCTAATTGCGCAGGTCTGATTATCCCCCGTGGGATTACGTCCTGAGCTAAACACCACGAACAAACTACCCCTGAGACTACAAAGGCGAAGGAATTAGCCATCTTATCGATGACTCTAGGATCAAAAAGATAATCCTAATTTGCTATCGAATCTATCTCTACACGCAACCCTTCAGACCTCTTTGATCGGCTAACTAGATGGTCGATTGTGATGATTAACAATGATAACCTTCGCGCACACGCCCCTATCCGGATTATCTTCACCCCAAGCACAACTAGGTTTCCTTAACCAGGGAGTAGCAATATTGCACCAACATTAAAGTAGACTCGGTTGTGTGCCAACAAAGTTTGAAAATCATGTGATTCACAAGAATATTAAGAACAAGCCAACATAAGAATTACAGAATACATAAAAATAGATAGTTCTAGAAATCTAACAAAATAAACATTAACACATGAATACAAATATAATCCCCAAGATAGATCCCTACTCCCTAAGAATTGAACATAAGTATTTCATTGGATTCAACACCTTTGGGAAAAATAAAAATATGATAAGAAAAGAACCTAGAGAGAAGAAAGAGTGTTTTTTCTCTCTAGCCTACTATTGATATATAAAAATGAGCATAAACTTAAACCATGGTAGACATAGGTTAATTTATACTCCCTCCGTCCTACGAGTAATGGCATATTTACTTTTACAATGTCAAATTTGGAAAAGTTTGACCGTAAATATAAACTAATATATACATAATAATTATATTATGTGAGATATTGTTGGATTCATCTTAACATATATTTTCTAAAAATCAATTTTTTATATGAAATCGGTATATGTAACTAGAGATATTGATGGTCAAACATGATCGTTGAAGACAGTGAAAAAGTAAATGTGCCATTACTCGTGGGACGGATGGAGTATATAGTAGTAAGGAATTGGGCCTAAGGATAAGGCAAAATATGGATGAAAACCCTAGTAGTCACCACTGGTGCAGGGGTACCTCGTGACACGGCCTATGCCGGCCAAGTGGACCTCATGACACGGCATGTGCCGGCCAAGAGGGCCTCGTGCCAGCGCAGGACACCGGCATTAGCACGAGTCATGCCAGTTATGCTGGCGCGGGGCATCGGCTCTGGCATACATTGTTTTTCCTCATGGCCAGCATGGCCCATGCATCCGTGTGAGCCATTGATCGGCATTTCATTTTTATTCATCTAATCCGTGCTTTACTTCATTTGGAATGCCCCGTCGTCTGGAACCTCAATTTTCTCTGTACCTTGGTCTGGCCCACGTCATCCTTCGCACCCTATGGGCTTGTCTTAGCATTTGTGACTTGAAACAGTGCAGGCTGTGTAAAATGGTACATCCCGCTCCTATACTTGGCCAATTTTTGGAGTTAAAAGGTGACTTAGAGTGCACGGCTAGCTGAAAATGGGGACTTCTCGTGCTAGAAAATGACACAGCCCATGTCGGGTGATATGGGCCGTGTCAATCCTCCCTGGTACGGGCTGTGGTATGTGGTACAGGTTTTGCTAGCTTTTGGCTCGTGCCAGGGTTGTCCGGTCTGCACAGACCGTGGCTAGTTCGCTTGGGTAACTTCTATGCTTAGCTACGGGTGAACCGTTGGTCCTATTTGGGAGTTCTTGTAATTGATTTTATAGTGCTCGAGAATAAAAATCAAACGATAACACTCTCAAGGGATGATTCTTCTCATATTTTTCCCAGAACTCCATGAAACCTCAAACAATGATCCCTTCGTTTCTCCTTTTGCCTTCTTGAACTTTGAATTCACCTTTATTGGTCCCAATTCCAAATAATACTATGAATTAGAGTCTATGGACTTCAACATACTACCATCCATGCGAATGGCATTTATATCTTCTACTATCCTTACGAATAGCCTTCAAATATCTACTACCTCCCACGCGGATTGCCTTCTACAAAAGAAAATGAAAAAGTACTCATGAGCAATCTACTAATGAGATAAAAGAGGAATATCTAGGTTCCCGTTAATACAAGTGTCCATTAGCTTCAATTAACTCTACAAAATGTGGAATTTAGACAAGAAAGCCAATAATATCCATCTAAACCCTTTTTAGTGCAATCCTAACTAAAATTAGAAATCAACCAAGCAAAATATGATAATAAATGTGTTAAATGCAACGGCCAATGCATGCATATTGGTGCACATCAATCCCCCCACACTTAAAATTTTACCCATCCTGGAGTAAACGAAAATGAGAAAAGATCTAAGCAAAATGTAGCATGCAAAGAGAAGTAAGTCAATACATTCAACTTACTCCCAAGCTATCATAGTTCCCCCAAAGAAGTGAGAATCTCACAACTCTCACACTCCCCAAATTTGCTAAAGTAACCTAAAAATTCCAAAATATGGTGAAGAAAAAGGTAAGTACAAAAGATAATGTTGAACTAACTTACTCCCCTGAATAGTCCGCCAAAAGCAATCCAAGAGTTGTTGCTGAAAAAACCACTAAGGATGATCCACAAGATCCTCAACTCGGTTGTAGCCAAGAATAACTAGAGATTATCAACTTAGCTGCAACCAAGGAAAATACCGAAGGTTCCTTAACTTAGTTTCCATTTTCTCTCAATTTTTCTCATTTCACCAAGGAGCCTTTTTGGGTTTTCGTCCTAGCATTCACAAATGTTGAGCTCACCATCTCACCTTTTCCACATAGCCTCTTATATTTTCCTAGGTTTTCCAACCTAGCTGGGCCTAGCCTCTCATTTTTACCTAGGCCTTTAGACCTATCTGGGCTTTTCTTTCAATTTTTGCCTAAATTGCCCTTTTGGGTTTCCAACTTAGCCGGGTATATATACTTTTTTTCATTTTTTTCAATTTTTTCAATTTTTTTTGGGTAGCACAATATGCCCTAGAGTTGGGCTTCATACTAAAAAACATAGTAAAAAACAAAAAAAAAAAACACCACCAAATTGTTCATTTCAAAACATTCCCCAACAAAGTGATGACCAATTAAAGAACACACCACCAAAGATTCTACCAACTTCCCAAAACCAACTAAAACTAAAGCAATACCAAAAACACAAAGGAATATCAAGATGAAAACACCTAAGTGTTTCACTACTCTCTCATCCACACTTGAACTTTGCATTGTCCTCAATGCAATGAATTAATAAAAACCATGAGTGGGAAAGAAAAAAGTAGTAAAGCTCACTCATGTTACCCTGAAGGGTCCCTAATCAAGTGACGAGTCCCTTGCCTCCTTCTTCTCTACTGCTGATGCATTTCTTGCCTCTCAATAGGAATGATATTCCCTAAACCATCTAGCTTTGAAAGGTGAAGTCTCTTTAGCACTAGCTCAATGGCCTCTTCTTGAGCATCCGACCTTCATCCACAATGGCAAACTCTTCCTCCATTTCCTGCTCAATGGAATCCATCCTAGGCTCCCAAGTGCTCATGGTATTCTCCATAGAGCCTAGTCGTGTCCCAAAATCCTCCAACTGAAAGCCCATCTGGTCTACTGCTTCACCGATATCCCTCACAATCTTAGTAGAACTAGTAAGTTGCCTTCCAAAGATACATAAATGATCAAGAATGTCTGTGGGTAGGCTAGAGAAGCGAGGGGGTACCCCAGATATGATATAACTGTTATTCTCCTTGACGTCTACATCTGGGTTTGAGAGGATTCTGTAGAAATGCTTCTCAAATCTCAGATCAGGGGCTATGAAAAAGTCCTCTAACACCGTATTCTAATCGATAGTTGTAAGCTCTGGCTGCGGTAAAATCATGAAGTTGCACATCGAAGAGCCTCCATATAGCCATACAAAGCGATCATCTGAAGTCATATGACACACCATCCCTGCTTTTCCATCCTTTCCATCATGTTCCATGTCCTTGAATGACCTAAATTTTCCACTGCCGATGAAGAAGGAAGCGGTTGGCTCTAGTGTTGGGCTACAAGTCCAACCATGCCTCCCATAGAAATCTTGCAACCTTTCTTATTTTGCATCACAAGGTACTCAGCCACAAAGTTCGTAACCATGTTGGGGTAAAATTCTCCCTCCAGAATCATCACCCAAAAGACATATAAATCCGACCCCGAACATTGGGAGATTTTCCCATAACAGAACACTCACATAGCAAACAGTCGCTGAATGTAACGCAATGTTGGGTAGATGATTTCCCTACTCTTGTAAAGGTGCTTCCTTCTTGTGCCCAAAAAGATTCTCCAAAATTTTCTCAACGAGAACGAGATACCTTGTCGGTTATTCCTTGGGATCTCCTTCCCATACTTCCACCCAAACGCTTGGGAAATGTTCTGGTGCGACATAGTGTACTCAGTGTCTTCCAAGTGGAATCGGATGAGTCTTCTCCTGATAGTATCCTTCATTTGCTCCAAAGTCACCAAGAAATCCAAAGTCCGTATAATATAGATCTTAGAGTGCTTGTCCAAGAAACCCTCTAGGCTTATCCTACTAAGAAGATACGTAAGGCCTAAGATCCATAAGTTTCTTTACAAGTAAACTTTATTTCGAAGATAGTTTACTTTGGGAATATTAGGTACCTCCACCTACGATCCACACCATCAGAAATTTTGGTCAAACCCATGAATTCATCAATGACAACTGCAGGGTGGGGAGGTAGAGAATTTGTCGGCTCTCGTTTCCAAATCTTAACCGGCTTCTTCCCCTGTCACTCTGGGAAGTGGTGCCCTTTTCCAAAATTTTACTATTTGAAGCCATCCCAGAATTTGAAGCCAAGAGATGAAGAATCCATACAAGAAGAAGCGAAAATGATAATTTTCGGTAAAATGGCTCAAATATTGGAGATATGCCAAGGAGAAGTGAGAGTGAGTGTTTTTTCATAAATTTGTATGACCTAAATTCATCCTATGAGTGAGATAATGTACTATGGATCAATATTTATAGCCAAAAAGAGGTACATATGAGATAAGGATGGCAGTTTTGAAATTAAAGAGTGAGCGGGACAAAAGTACCAATCTATTTATGCATAAGGAAAGTGTTGTTATACTATTTACACCAACACTTGGAAGGGAAAATATTTTGCTGAATTAATGAGCCAAGAATTCTATGTTTTAGCTCAAGATTTGAATCTCAAAAATCCATATTTTTGGCCCAAAAATATCAACAAATGAAGCCTGGCACTAGGCCCTCCTCGTGCAAACCATCTGACACGGGCAGTACCAAAACTCAGCATGGGTTGTTCCAAGAGAAACAAGTCGTGACAAAATTCTAGATGGGTGTGAAACTGGGTTACCTTTTTCTCCCTTTTTCTCAAAAATATTTGTCACCAAACAAGCCCTACATCTTTTTCTCCTCTTACATAAAAGCTTTATCTATTAAAAATAAAGTTTCAAATGTGCTAAAAAAATATGAGCACTACACTTATAAGGATACAATTCCATTGGATTCAAAGTAGGTTAAGAAAAGAAGGATTTATATATAAAAACCAAAAACGGTTATCCAACACCAAAAGTACCTAAATCTAGAAATCTTCCAACAAAATGATGACAAAAGAGATGCTAAATGCTTCACAAAATACATGCATTTGGCTCATCAACAATTAAGAGATTGCTTCAAGGATTTCCTCTCGGTACGACTTTTAAAGTGAGGCATTGTTGTTGGAAGGCCTTTCTTCCCTCGGATAGGGGAGGTGGAGCTTGTCCTCCTTGGCTGTACCCTTGAATTTTGTTCTCCTTGCACTATTGAAAGTTGGGGTGATCGCGGTACCTCGGGTTGAAGGTGTTTGCATTAGGATCCTGCTTTTTACCTCCTTGGTTCCCACGGAACAATTGTTGTTGTCCCCTAGAAAATTGTGGCCCATTTCTACCATTTTTAAATCTAACACATTAACTCCCTCAAAGTCCTTCACCACTTACGGGTACACATCCATGTGATGATCAAGATCACAAACACCGCACACTTTTTCTTGTTGGACTCCCCCTTCTTGTGCATTGTTTCATCATGGAGGCAATAGCTTGGACTTGCTCCTCCAACTTAAGGGGTTGAGATGGTTCATCCACAGGTTTCACCTTATACCAAATTTCCTTGTTCCATTTTCCATCTCCTCGAAAAATGCCATCACTTCCCTTGCACCCTTGTTGGAAATTTAACCGTTGTAAGCGGCATTCACCATACGCACATCATTATCGCACAACCCTTAGAATAAATAGTAAACCAAGTCTCTCTCCTTGAATGGATGATATGGATAACTAGCCTATAATCTCTTTAACTTTTCCTAATACTGTAGAGGAACTCATTAGCAAATTGAGAGATGTTGGAAAGTTGCTTCTTCAACCCCACAGACTTTAAAGCTGGGAAGTATTTCAAAAGACATTTGTGCTTCATATCCATCTGTGAGGTGATACAATTGGGCGGGAGATAGTATAATCAATCTTTGGCCAAATCTCGAAGTGAAAAAGGAAACACCCACAGATTGTTATCTTTTTACGAAACACTCACCGGCTTCATGTTGATACAAACTAGGTGGAATTTCAAAAGATTCTTGTTTGGATTTTCTCCAGTCATCCCATAGAAAGTCGGCAAGCAATGAATCATGGCACTCTTGAGTTTACACGTCACATTGAGTGGCAACGGTGGAAAAATGATGCAAAGCCATTGATTCTCCATGTTAAGAGCCATCAACTCTCTCAAAGTGCAGGTATCCTCCCCCATTTGTTCTTTCTCTACAGCTACCGAAAGTGGTTCTTGTGGAACTTCTGGCCTAAATATCCTCTTCCTTTTTCACCTACTACCTGTATAATCCGCTGGACTATGTAAAACTCCCAAGAGCTTTGCACAGGTATGTACTATATAAACTGGGAATAAAACAATGGCCAACTCAAAATAAACACTAGCAAAAGGGGTTAGAAGTAACCGCAAACTAGTACAAAATTTCAACAACAAAAACCAACAAATATCTCTGGCAAAGGTGCCAAAATTTAACATGTTCCCTCCTGAGAGTCGTTAAAAACACGAAAGGAGAAAAGTTAGGGGTCAAAGATAAGATTTACATATTACACCAGTTTCTACTACTATACTACCAAGAATTGTATGTAGTGGAAAACACCGGGGTTGTCCACAGAGATGTCAGGAATATAATAATCAACTATACACAACCGTAGTCGGGTCGACAATCTGACTATGTGTTAGGAATAAATAGTGTTGTGAAAATAGTGATTGGGGGAGGGGGTTTGTAAAAACATCTACTAGCAAGAAATTGATCACGAGAATTAACAATAAAACAACACTCGGGGAATATTTTCCTAACATGGCCAATGTTATTTCAACCATTGATTTCATCAAACACAAGAACTAAATCCTAGACTAGTGTATGTGACACGTGGTGTGGACAATGGTCAAAACTCCCCTTATTTGTCACATAGAGGTGGGCGTATAAAATCTTCCATTGGACTCGCCTTCAAAACTAGGAAAGTGTAACAATGGCTATGGCTCATTGTGCAGGTATGATTCTCACCCATGCGATTATGTCTCGGGAAGAACACCACGAACGAACTATCCCTAGGCCACAAAGGCAAAGGATTTAGCCATCTTATCGATGGCTCCAGGATCAACAAGATAATCCTAGTTTGCTACCAAATCAATCTCAACCTGCAACCCTTTGGGCCTCTTAGGTTAGCTAACTAGATAGTGATGATTAACAAAGGTAACCTTCGAGCACAGGCCTCGTGCATCTATTGTTACCCAAAGCGCATCTAGATTTCCTTAAACGGGGAGTAGCAATAGGTCACCAACATGAAACTATACTCGGTTGTGTGCCAACAAAGTGTGAAAATTATGCAATTCACAAGAATATTAAGAACAAGCCAACATAATAATCAAAAAAATACATAGAAATAGATAGATCTAGAAATCTAACAAAAAAACATTAACACATGAATACAAATATAATCCCCACACTAGATCCCTACTCCTTAAGCATTGAACTCAAGTATTTCATTGGATTCAACATCTTAGAGGAAAAGAAAAATAAAAAGATGAAAAGAAAAGAACTTAGGAGAAGGAAGAGTGCTTTCTCTCTCTAGCCTACAATTGAGATCTAAAAATGACCATAAACTTAAACCCTAGCAGACATAGGTACATATAAATGGTATTAGGTAATTGGGCTTAAGAATAGGATAAAAAAAAATATCCAAAAACCATAGCAGGAGTCACTGGCGCGGGGGATGCCTTGTGACACGGCCCGTTCTGGCCAAGAAATTCTCTGCACCAGTTATGCTGGGGCGGGGTGGGGCACTGGCTCAGACTTAGACCATTTAGCCTCATGTCGATGAGGCCTATATCATCCAGCGTAGCCTGTCGGCTGGCTATTCGTGCTGGTACTAATCTGCGCCATGCATTATTTGGCTTGCCTTATCGGCTAGAACCTCCATTCGCTCAGTACCTTGGTTCACCCCGTATCATTCTTCATACCCCGTAGGCTGGTGTTGGTATTTATGACTTGAAATGGTGTGGGCCGTGTAAAACGGAACATCTTGCTTCCATACTTAGTCAATTTTTGGAGTGAAAAGGTGACTTGAAGTGCACAGCCAGCCGAAATGGGAACCCCTCGTGATGAAATTTGACACGGCCCGTGTTGGATGGTACGGTTAGTGCCAAGCCTCCCTGACACGGGCCTGGAAAATGGTATGGGTCGCTAGCTTTTGGCTCGGGTCGGGCTTGTGCTATCTGCACCGACCATGGTTGGTTCTCTTGGCTAACTTCTTTGCTTCACTACTGGTGAGCCGTTGGTCCAATTTGGGAGTTCTTGTAGTCGATTTTATATTGCTCAAGAAGAAAATTCCAATGGTGGAATTCTTATGGGCTGATTCTTCTTGACTATTTCCCAGAACTCGTGCAACCACTAACAACAATCCCTCAATTTCTCCTTTGCCCTTCTTGAACTTTTAATCCGCCTTTCTTGGTACCAATTCCATTGACTACCATGCTTCAGAGTCCGTGGCCTTCAATCTACTGCAATCCTTGTGAATGGCTTTTGATTTCGTCTACCATCCTTGCAAATGGCCTTCAAATATCTACTACCACCCTTGCTGATATCTTTCTACAAAACAAAATGAAAAGATACTCGTGGGAACCTACTAATGAGATAAAAAAGGAAGATCTAGGTGCCCGTGAATACTAAGTGTCCATTAGCTTCAATTAAATTTACAAAATTTTGGATTTAGATAAGAAAACCAATGATGTACATCTAAACCATTTGTCGTGCAAACCTAACTAAACAAGCAAACAGCCAAACAAAAGATGATACTAAATGTGTTAAAAGTATCGGCTAACGTATGCATAATGTGTTAAATGCATCGGCCATGCGAGGCCGGGAATACTCAAATGACTAATTGAACCAATTTCTATCGATATTAATTTCAGAGGTCATGGCTCGAAACCAAGGTTCCAGTCATTCCCCAATAGAGGTTACCATTTTTTTTGTTTACTTTTCTACATTCCTTTTATCTGGTTACTGATATTATTATTTATCTAGTCATAATATCATTGAACAATATTGTAGATATTGAGAGATTCAGAGGAGAAGCGAATGGGGCATTCATTCGGCGATTCTATTACACGTTTCGTTTGTACCTTGAGATAGAAGAGCTTCGGTCAAATTCCAGTATTGGCAAGTGCCACCTGTCACTCATGTATTTAATTTTCATTTAACATTTTCTTTAGATTACTTTCATATATGCTAATTGTGGGTTTCTGTTTATAATTTAGTACGTCTCAAGCCAAATCGTTCCGCTCCCACCGAAAGACAAGAACCTATTGTCTTGAGGTGCGGCGGAAGAGAGTGGCACGTGAACTACACGAGGAACCAGAGGCTCAAGACCCTATCGCCAAAGGGTTTTGGAGAGTTTCTTAATGCCCACTAACTGAGGATTGGGGACATGCTCTATTTCGAACTATTAGATGGTTCTGGGCCGATAGTGTTTAATGTCATCTTTGTTGGATCTCAATTTTAGTTCGACGAACTAAAAAATTATTCAAAATTCGGAACATTCGTTTAATTAAGACAATTTATTCAATGTTATTTTTATGCTATTAAATATTTAATCTTAAATATTTAATATATTTTTTAATGTTATTCAAATATTAGTTAATCTTTAATCTACTTTTAATCTATTTGTTGAATGTTATTTAATCTTTAAACTACCATATGAAAAAAATATTATGATCATACACAAAACTAGAAAAGACTTGTGTGTAGTGAAACTTTATTTCAGTCATTCTTAAACAAGCAAATAATTTTTTCTACATGATTTTTTAAAGAAATTCAAACTGTTGACCAATTTTTTCCCAAGGCAAAGGACAATCGTACACAATAAGAAATTACAATTATTATCTCAGGGTAGCTTATACCATTTTACATCAGAAGTGGGACCAAGAAAAGAAATGAGGGAATTGTTTCTATTTCATGTACAATACGAAGGGTTTTACTGTTCAAGATTATAATCCAAAATCTTTCTACTTTAAATTTCCGCTCATTGCCTTCTTGCAATCAGTGATAGTCTTGTTGCAGTAACCAGAAAAATAAAATGTTGTTACAGTCAGCCAAAACTTTGGCTGCTATACCTCTCTCACATTCTTGGAGAGACCTAAGTGCAAAAAGAAAATTATTGACTGGTTCCGTCAAAATCAATTCCTATTGAATTGCACGTTAATAAAGTTAATGAACATTTATACTACTTAATATGTAGTTTGTAATGTACTATTTACTAGTATGAAAGTTACTTTTATATGTTTTGGTTCTTTGCTGGCTCATTTGTTATGCTAGTGGACTGAAATTGTTCGGCCCACTTACATGTGCGACGTCGGTCATGGTTTGGGTTACCTATCGACCAAATCAATCTAGATGCGACTAACTGCATGTGAGGCGGACATCACAAGGGTCCAAAACAACATCGTTCCAAAACATCTATAAATAAGAGGTCTCTCAGAATCAATTCAATCTTTGTGTTTTCAACTTTCCCGCGAATTCCAACAATCTCCCACTACCTCTTATCTTATCTCTTATTAATGGTATGATTTTTCTACCCTTCTAACAACTTTATTTTTGTAATTTTTCCGTGCAATGTTTGATCTGATATGTGTGAATATGCTGTGTTTTTGGTTTTGTAGTTATAATATATGTATTTGTTAAAGTTTGAAGTTCCCTTAAATATCAACCTAGGTACTATGTTTTGGTATGTTATTATATATATATATTTTTGGAAATTTTCCATTGTTAAAGCATGATTTTTTTCTAGGTTTCTACGATTTTGACCTTAGTTGCTAGAGTTGCATGCGACGTTCGTAACCTATCAGTTAACCTTCAGTCTCTACAAATGTAATGAGACATTGTACATTCTTATTTTTAGTGATATGTTATTTTTTATGAGACGTCGCATCTTTGTTGGTTTAACCATATGTCTAACTGATTGGTTACCGAAATCTCATACATGCATTTAAGCTTTCTTTAAAATTATATGTGCAAACTTGTTTTTGTGTTGGTCATATGTTAGGCTTGGTAGACTATAGAGCGACATCGCCTGTACCTGTAACCACGCCACTTTTTTGGACCAACGTATCCATGCGACGCATGTCCGATTTTGTACCCTTCATTGCCAAGGATTTCATGCCTAAATATTTTCATATATTGTTCATGACTAATGGCTGGAAAAGGTCTTCCAGTCGCCCATTTTTCTAGGTATTTAACCTTTTCTCATATATATTTACTTGTACATCTTCACAGTTTATGAAAATTAATATTTATTTGTTTTTATACAGTTCTTTCCACAACGGAGGAACCCACAACTTCTTGTGTTTGATCTCAAACAATATACAATAACTGCTGATAGCCCACATTTCCACTGCACTCTGAAATAGCAAAACTTCGGGACAAGACCCACTTTGGTAAGGCCTATAGGCCAATTAAGTGCACGTAATTATTTGATTTTAAATTAATGTTATTTTTTGTTAATTAGATATGTGTTTATAATAAATGTTTCTTTTGTGATTCGTTACATCCCGAGGGGCATTGTACCAGTCCTGCCGAATGACAGGACCCCCGTTGTGCTGAGGTGCTAAGGGAGAGAGAGAGAGAGAGTGGAGCATGAACTACTCGGGGAGTATGAATATCAAGGCCCTCTCCTCGAAGGGTTTTGGCGAGTTCCTTTCCGACAACTGCCTGTGCACTGGCGACACCTTTTTCTTCAAGGTCAAGAAGTTGGGGGGCCGATTTTCTTCAAAGTCAAGAACTTGGGGGGCTGATTGTCTTTAAGGTTATCATAATGCAATCTGATTTAGTGTCCTACAATTTCTAAATTGTTGGAACTAAGACAATTATTATTTGAATTTATCTACTAATTGTAAGGATATTTTCATGACTATTGTTTTTCTAATAATTTAACTACCTTATTTGAACAATATGTAATTGACTGTATGTGTAATTTGATTGGTAAATTATTTTAAAAACCATTTTCAACTATACCATTCAACACCATTTTCTACAATTTTTTTAAAACATTGAAAAATACTTTGGTAGGCCAAATTGAATCATTTTCAAACAACTTTGACCTCAAAAAGTACTAGTTGTAACATAATTACGACGCCGTTCAACCATCTCATTACATATCGCTTAAAACGACATATAATGTGAAGTCAGCTGTCCTCATTAAACATTATATGCGATATCGCACGATATTTGGTAAGATTATTTACTTCATTTTTAAACCTTTTACTTCACTTAATAGAATAACTGAGGTAAAAAATATATTAGTTACCTCGGTTATTTTTTAAGCAAGGTGAAAAATATCTTTTACTTCAAAAAATATAACCAAGGTAAACGATAACTGAGGTAAAGCTGCGAAGTAATAAATCATATTTCTTGTAGTGTTGGTGACGTACCTTTGAACAATACAAACATCCGGTTGACCACGATTGTGAACATAAACCTTGAAAACTTCTATGTGCCTCTCGAACGGGTACATCCAATGCATTCCAACAAGACCGCATATTCGGATTTCCCTAACAAAATAGATCACCGGGTGGACCATGATGTCAAAGAATGGAGGGGGAAAGTACTTCTCCAACTGACATAACACTACAATGCCCTCCCGCTCCAACTCTTTGAGTTGTTGTCTGCTAAAATTCTTCCGAAAAATAGAGTTGAAAATAACACAAGCACATAACACAAAATATAATATCCTCCTTCAATGGCAACGGGCAATAGTTTTTCCATCAGGGCCTGAAATTTGTGCTACTTCGAGGCATTCACTATCAATTATTTATTCACAAAATGACTAACATTAGAAGAGTAACCTGGCAGTACCTTCATATCTTAAATGCATTCACACACCAATCTCCTCTCAACTACTGATGCATTATAAGTGGTAGGTGGCATGTACGTGGGAGGTTGTCGCCGTACCTCTAAAATATTCAATTTATAACTCCAATTACGTCATATACTACAACTATGTAGATAGTGGTAAGAGGTATCATCCACGAAGAAGAGGGATTTTCCTAAGTGTTCATGCATAGGATTAACTTAGGCATATATGTTTTTGTGTGTGTGTTTATAAAGGCAATTAGAGGAGGTTGGTTTGGTTTTTCTAAGTTATGAAATGAAAAGACAAAGCAACTAGTGTAAAAGAGAAATTAAACTAATCGTACAACAAACTACAAAGATTTGATTAAACAAAAAGAATGGGACCTTCGGCACAATTGATTCCCACTTCCAAGTCTCTTATCTATACTTAAATCCATAACCTATTTACTACCTTGACTACTTATTGTAAAAATGAACCTTCCATTCTTCTTTAGTAATAGTTTACAAAAGTGAATTCAACATCTCTTCTAAACCTCACTAATAATCGCTTTAGTCAAGAAACGCCTAAAGACATCTCATTAATTTCATTATCTTCGAAGAATCAATAAGTTCGAACACTTATACACATTAAACCGCATTTAACCAATTTATGCATTTACTAAGATTAATCAAGAAATTAAGACATTCAATGACTTCTCCTACCTGCTACCTTAGGATAAATATGACAAAGAATTCAACATCATCATGTTCATCTATAAATTATAACATCATTAATCCAAATAGAAGTTCTAACTCATGCTCTTGGATTCCATGTCAAAAGAGGAGAAATTAGCTACTTTCATTAGCTCCTAACAAGTTATCATACAAACATTTCATATCATCAAACTCCCTATCACATAAAAGATATTAACAACCATATTCAAAGCTTCATAAATGTACAATAATCAAAGAATTAAATAGATAACTAGGGAAAATGAACCGTGTGACATTGATTTGAGCAATTGATTGGAGATGCAATATTGATTCAAAGAAAATCAATCTGTTCTTTCACGATTCATCAATTGAAGAACCAATGTTTTATTTCTTTTCCCAAGTACAACATTCAATTTATTTTCATTTTTGTGGATGGAAAACCTAGTTAATGGTTTAGGAGCATTTCTCTTTCCCTTCTCTCCAAAATGAACCGTGTCATCTCGAAACTTGTGCTTCACCATGAGAAATTTCTGATAACTAAGATAAAAAATTCTTTTTTTGACCATTCTTCAACGGTTGGAATTTTTTCCTTCCTCGCATATAGGAAATCATTTATAGTACAAAATAGCATTCCCTTCAAGTTAAACTCTGTTCTAAAAAACCATAATATGCAACAATACAGGGGGACCGCAGTTCCTTCAAATGTTCTATCAGAGGGCCCATATATGTATCGATGTCATTTCTAGGCAGTTTAGCTCTGAATTCATCAAAGTCATCAACACATATTCCTTCTTCATGCACAAATAGAGAGGAAGATTTTCTATGGAAAGCATAATTGGCCACGAACTGTACTTCAACAACATGTTACCAAATGGATTCATATCATCGGTACACAAAGTCATCCTCAAATTCCTTGGTTCAAATGCAAACTTTGGATACATCTTGTCGAAATTCATCCCCTGATCCTCATCTGCCGGATGACGAATCATATCGTTATCACAATCTCGCATTACCCTGTACCATGCCATGTTCTTTGCATCCTCAGTATTCTTAAACAACCTTTTAAGACTTGGAACAACAAAAAGGTACCACATGCATTTATAAGGCACTTGTTTCTTTACCTTAACTACAAGCTCTCCATCATCAACCTGATTTCTCATTTTCTTTTAACGGGACTCGTGATATATGGGAAAAATCACCGCATCCTCTAACCCACCTCTATAAAAAAACACAGAGATAAGGGTCACTGTATATGTTGGATTACGGCATCATTCTTCCATTTTACAGGGTATCAACTGGAGTTTGAGCAATGAAACTATTTGGTCAGTCTCTAATGAAGGAAATAGTAGGCTAGGATCTTCGTTTTTTCTTACACAGAGCCTATAATCTTCAAATTGGTTTTACTTCTCAAATGATTTTGAATTCTGGTTTTGCCTTTTAATCAATTGTTGATTCTGGGTTTTTTTAATTTGCTGGGGCAAGGGAATTGATTTTTCAGATAATTACGGAGGTATGATATTGCGGTTCAATTGTATGTGAATATTGATTTTGAAAAAAAAATTGTGTTGAAAAAAAATTGTGCATTGAAAAAGGGAAAAGATTATCTAAATATTGAGTAAATATTGAGATATATTTAGGTGAGTAAATTAGTAGTGGTTATTTTTGTGAGAGAAAAATGGTATAAAATTTTAATTTATCAAGGGTAATAATTTCTTATGACATGTTAAATATTTTCTAGAAGAGAAAGTGTACAGATTTGCCTAGGACAGGCAAAAAATGAAAGTGTGCAGATTCAATTGGAACAAAAAAAGTACAGGTTTTTGTGTATTGAGTAGTTTCAGCTAAGATCTTAATCGTAAAGTTGGAGTTCCACATTAACCAAATGTTATTATTTGAATAATTGTGGTGATAATCAAAATTAAGCCTTATCCTGTAATTCACACACTTGTTATGGTTTGGTTCAAGGATACTTAGGATCGGTAATCAATGAATTCTATAGAGTTTTTCAAGTCTATCTAGACAAGTATCTAGTCCTCTTAGGTTCCAAACTTAAACTTTAGTACTTATGGTTGTTTCTATCATGATAACTTTATGGATGTTCTTTTTGAAGTAAACTTTAGGATCATTTTGTTAAGTTTATCAAAGAGTGTTCTCTTTCCAGTGGTGGCTGCATGTAGGATGAGTGTTAAAGGGTTAGTTTGACTTATATTTTCCAGCTAAAGCACTTTAGAACTTTTTTCATAATTATCCTTTGTGTCCGAATCTTCCTGTCTTTAAAATTAGAAACTTGTTTAAGCTTTAGGGATTTGACCTACAAGAGGGATAATGAGAGAGATTATTTCCTTGATCAAATACCAAATTATACCTAATAAGTCATCTTCAGCATGTTCAAGTGGTGATCGAGGGGTATTAACTGAATCCTCTATCACTTGGAGGTGGATGTATTCATCTGCTTGTTGTTCCGTTGGGAGCTTTTTTGCCTTGTTGTAGGTTCTTTCTTTGAGTTCAGCCTGTGTATCATAATTGTATCATCCTTCGTATTAAATTATGCCTAAATGTTCCCGTGAAGGTTGGCATTATTTGGAGTTTTCTTAACCTGGTTGATGTTTTTGTAGCTCATGACTAGGTTATTTTTTAGGTGTTCAATAGTCATTGTGGTTCTATTCTTAGGAGTTGAGCCTCTCTAGTTTGGGGTTGGGTTAGTATTTAATGCCTGTATTTGAACCTCCTTTTTTTGGAAGATAGGTATACTTGATGAGTTCAAGGGAGTTTTTCAATTTACAAGTATCCAAGTGCCTACTTTATCCTAATCCTTGTGTGAATTCCTAGGCTTTCATGATTCACAACTCTACAGTATGATATTTCATGCTCTTATTTTTTGCAATGAGCACAAATACATAGGAAAATTTTCATATTCTCCAGAGTTGTGCCTAACCTGATGTGGCCAAGGAATTGGGATTGTAGGTCAACCTCAACACATATTTTCATAGCAGAAGGCCTTAATAGCTTCTCGGATGCCAGTTCTACTTTGATGTACCTCCCAATCTGATTCCCAATAGCTTCAACTGCCAGGACATTATATTAGTACAGGGTACATTTTTAATTGTGATCTATGTCGGAACTATTGAAGACTTATTGTTGGGCTTCAAATTGGATGCCCTTCTTAAAATTCTCACTGTGATACCATTGAAGAACTAAACCCCCTTGATCCAACACCTTCATAAATATTCTTTCTCCTAGAAACAAGAGGGAATGTTTCCAAAATTGATAACCCCAAGTTAATATTTGTTAACTGAAACACACATTTTAAAATCTAATTCAATTATTTCCATGGTGGGACACCTTTGGGAAATTGCTTATGAGTGCATTACAGTAGAGATTGGATAGGACTTCAACTTGTTCCAGCGAGAATAGGACCGGTGTTTCTCCATTGAATTGCTGAGTTTGTGTGACGTTTGGAGTTGATAGACATGAGGCAGTTATCTGGGGGCTTTTCGAATGTAAAGCTTGGGCAAAGCTTTTGGTGACCAGTGCCGCCATAGCAGCGGTGGGAATTGTTCTCAGTTGTTAGCTATGGTTAAAAGGCTAATTTTTCGGCGAGGTTGGATGGAAATTAATTTAGTTTTTTGCGATGACGATAGAATAATTTAGAGAGTGAAGGGAGTGCGTGAAATTGTTTGATTCAATTTAATATATTTTTAACAAGTCGAGTTTAATTAAGTCTAACATGATTCAAGTGACTTAACTTGACTCATTTCATCCCAATTGAGTACTATTCATGTTGATGAATATGTTTCCACCGGTACGAAGCCTTTCTTCGTGATCCCTTGAATCGCGTCCGATCTGCAAGACAATGCCCCGGTGTCCGGGGGGTGAACACTCCGATGCTTAAGTTAGTATAAGCGTTATCGTAAGTGCATATTGAATGCATAAAGGCTTACCAGGCCTGTGTATTTATACTGAAGGAGAGTCCGATCTCTAAGGGGATTAGAACTC
>JAULKJ010301678.1:0-11525 GCA_032355405.1 Rubia balearica | reverse complement strand
TACCCATATCTTTTTTCAACCGTCCATCACTCTGTTATGAAACTGTTTGGATCCAACAAATGACAAGAAAATTCCTACTTATATTACTTTCTCTGTTCCAACATAAGCTACACACTTATTATTTGGCAGTCAACACTGTCTAACTTTGACTACATATTTGAATAGATATATAAAAAATAATATTATAATATTGTTGGATTCGTTGTAATAAATAGTTTTCAAATATCAATTTTGTATATACCGTTATTATACGTAGTGAAACATATTAACGGTCAAACATGTTTCTTGAAGATTGTGAAAAAAGATTCTGTGAACTTTATGATGGGATGGAGGGAGTATGAAGATTGATAAGAGAAAGAATTGTACTCCCTCCTGTTTTTAAATATTGTCAACATACAAGATGACACAATTTTTACAGTAGCTTAACTTTTTATGTACTTTGACTCATGAAGTGACACTAATAATGGAGAATGGCTAAATTTTGAAGTAAATTAGAGGATATGACGTGGGTAAAAATGAAAATATAACTTTTGTCCCCTCTTTAAATGGAATTTGTGTTAGAGTGTCAATAAAAAAAATCTTTCCAAAAGGGAAAAAGTGTCAATATTTAAAAACTGGAGGGAGTATTGAAATCAGAAAATTACAAGTGAATGATCTTGCTATAATTGATAATAACCTCTAGCTAACCTCCCTTTGTACCTATATAACCTCCTCGTCCTCCAGTTTAACTAAACCACAAGAATTTAGTTTCTTTAACAAACTAATCGCCTAATTTTTTTAGTAGCGTTTTTTAGTTAAGAAGATGAATGGGTAAATGTCTCAGTTACCCCTGTTGATCCTAACATTCCGTTCCCCTTAAGAAATAGCTTGTCCCCAAGATTGAAAATCTGGAAATTAGTGAGTGATAAAGTTTGTATCTTACTATGAAGCAGCATCGCAAGGAAGGTCGTTTCATGCTATTAATCACTGTGTTACCGTAGTACTATTTCGAATAATAATGCGCCTTTGTAAGAGCTTTGAAGGTTGCATAGAAGCTACGTTGTCCATCTTAATTTAATTGGGATTTCTACTCTTATGTGAGGAATGAGACCAGTGTGTTCTTTAAAAGTGACACATGAAAAACTGGATGCAGCTTACTATGCCTTGGTAATTCTAATTTATATGCAACCTCTCATACCTTTTGAATGAGTTCATACGGTCCAAAGTACTTGGGAGCTAGTTTCATATCTGATCTGTTTCCTAGAGATTGTTGCTTGTACTTTTGAAGATGTGGATAAACCTAATTCCTTGTAATGAACACCTTTTCTGTTCTATTCAAATCCGTGAAATACTTCATACATTCCTGAGCTCATTTCAAATGCTTTTGAAGGAGTTGGTTTGTGATATCTCTTTGTTGTAACAATTTATGAGTAGAGAGAATGACAGTATCAGTCAAAATGCCAAGAGGTAATATGACAGGCTTAACTCCATGAAGAGATTAGTACAAACTCATCCTGATACTAGAGTGATAAGTGGTTTATACTACCATTCTGCTGCCCCGAGCCACTCTTACCATGAATCCGTCCTATCACAGCAAAAAAACTTAAATTAATTTTCAAGAACGTGGACTTCTCTCTCGTTTGGCCATTGATTTTAAGGACGATAGGCCATCAACTCTTCCAAAAATTACTCGTAAAATCTTGTCTCTGTCTGAAGGGATGGTATCTGGAATCCTGTGCAATTTACAAATCTCTTTAAAGTATATATTTGCTACCTCAGTTGCAGTAAGGGGTGTTGCACAAATTGTGGGTACTTGGCCAGTCTATCCACCACAACTAAAATTGTATCATCATTTGCTGATAATGGTAGCTTTTCTTAAAAGTCCATCGTGACTTGTCTCCATGCCTGGGATGAAATAGGCAAAGGCTAAAGTAATCCCGAACAATGACAAGTTTCAAATTTACTTCTCTGACAGACTGAGCAAGCCTTCACGTAATCAATGATGTTATCCTTCATTTTAGACCAAAAGAATAAGGATAGAACTTACTTAATGTTTGTTGGCTGTCAAGAATGGCCTCTGATTATTGATGCGTGCATAGATGCCAAGATATCTTGCTTTGCCCGAAGAGCCCACCACTATTTTTTTTAGAATACCTTGAATGTAGGTATACTCCACAGCATCAGGTGTCTTCAGTATTGCTGCAACAATTAATTCTTAAGCCCAATCATCATTCACACCGTTTTCTTCAATTTGTATCATCCACAAAGGAATAAGAGATGAGAATGTAGCTCGTAATGACATATCAGATTGCGGCTCTTGAGTTTGAACCCTACTGGTTGTTCTTCCTTAATGCTCAAGTTCTCAGTGTTTCTCCTCACTTTTTCCTCCTCACTTTCTTGCATCACAGGAGCCATCAAAATTAATTTCCCCGACTTCTGCATTTTTGCATCGTAATCATCTTTACATAACAGGATTTTTGAATTATAATGGTTATTCACCTGGTGATTTTTGTGAACCATAATTTTTTTTCAACCATAATCTCCTGAGTAGCACTTCCGGGATCCTGTGACTTAATATTTACAGAAATTACCATGGTTTCAGCATCCACTTCTTGATTCCAAATTGGCTTATTCTCTTGGTGTTCAACAAAACTTGTTGTAGGTGGAATTTGTTATGATTTTCCACTCAACCCTTCTAAAGTAGACAAGTGACTATCTTCATGATCTTCTTTTCATGTTTCATCAAATTGATTATCACTTTTTGTTCCTGAAAGTGTGAGCAATTGATTAAAATTACACTACTAATGCTTATCCATTTCGAGCTTAGCTTCAGATTCAAATTGTTCCATCCAACTTTCAACATTCCGTTGTTGATTAGGAATAGGATATCTAGACAAAGAATTAACTGTTCTCTTAGTTGAACCTAGTTTATATTGTATCTTGGAATCCAATCCTAACAGCTTAGTAATTCAATTGTGTTGTTATGCATCAGACAACTTTTGCTCAATTAATTATTTCAAAATCTAATGATCAGCCCTTATAATAAAGTGGTTTCCAATAAGATAATGTTTCCACTAGTCCACCGCCATTACTAAATCAAGAAGGTCATTTTCATGTGTAGATAATCCCCTATTCCGAGGACAAAAGGCTTTACTCAAATACGATATAGGTCTTTGATCTTGCATCAAGATAACTCTCATTCCCAATTTTGATGCATCAGTTTCTATTGTAAAACTTTTATGGAATTCGGGCATCTCAAGAATAAGGGTTGTGGTCATGATCCTTTTGAGTGTTTCAAATATTGTTGTTGTTTTCCAGTCCACTAAAATCCATTCTTCATGAGAAATTGATGTAGAGGTTTACAAATATATCCATATCTGAAAATGAATCTCCTATAATAACCTGTGAGCCTAGAAAACCTCTTAGTTCCTTCACAATTTTAGAAGAAGGCCACTTAGGATACATTGTATTTTATGATCGTCCATTTTCACGTCTTCCCCTGAAATAACATGGCCCAAATATTCCACTCTCGGGCTGGCAAAGACACACTTGGATATTTTAGCAAAGAGTTGATGTATCTTGAGCACACTAAGAACTTACCTTTAATGCATTATATGATCTTCCAGTGTTCGGCTATAAACGAGGATAACAACGAAAAATACAAGGACAAACTTTCTCAAGAATTCATTGATTATTTGATTAATAAGAGCCTGGAATGTGGCTGGGGAATTGGTTTGCCCAAAAGGCATTACAATAAACTACCGTTATGGGTCTGAAACACTGTTTTGCGAATGTTATCCTTCTTAACTCTTATTTGGTGGTATCCAGATTTTAAATCTAACTTTGAAAAGTACTAAGATCCGTGTAATTCTTCTAATAACTCGTCAATAACTTATATTGGAAATATATCTTTAATAGTAGGTTCATTCAGTTTCCTATCATCAATACTCGATCTCCAACTCGCATCCATTTCCTCTAACAATATCACTCAGAATGAATAAGGGCTGGTACTTTGTTGGGTGACCTTATTCTCTAACATCTTAGCAACTTGTTTCTCAATTTATGTCTTGTGGGCATGTGGATATCCACATGGCCTGTCCTTGATGGGAGGTGTATCTGCTTTTAAAATGATTTGTTGGTCAATATCTCTTTCCGGGAGTAAGTGTGTAGGAGTAGCAAAAACATCAAAGAATGAAAGAATAATCTGTTTCACCTAGTTATGTATCTCCAAGCTGGCAATATGAATCTCTTCATCGAATGTTCTTGCCATTTTGTGGTAATAATCCACAACCTCAATTTGCCATTCTTTCAAGCCAGGTTTCTGATTCCCAATATTTTCCTTTTCCAAAGTATTCTTTATGTAAGCCATTTTGTCAAGATACTCAGCAGTCCCAGTTTGCTCTTCTTTGAAATCATTTTGAATTTCCTGCATCTCAACATTTATTTCATCAAAGAAATTCACCTAATAAGCTTGTCTCTTCCCGAGATTTGGATATTTGCTATCATGCACAACTGTAGTATCCATTATTGAATTCTGAACTTTTGATATACCAGTGTCCCCATTTAAAATTCAATGGTACATGTTGTGCTTCAAAATCAAAAGTTGGGGGTGGAAATGTTTCATCCAATCCACCCATAGAATCACATTCATTCCACCCAATTCTATTACTCTTAAATCAAATATAAATATGTGAGACTGCATTCTTCATACTACTTGTGGGGATATAATTGATCCTTTGATAATGTTTCCATACGATATGGTAACCATAAGGGCTTAGTTGGCATAGTGGCTAACCTCATT
The DNA here is from genome assembly GCA_032355405.1 of Rubia balearica. Lineage (NCBI taxonomy): Eukaryota > Viridiplantae > Streptophyta > Magnoliopsida > Gentianales > Rubiaceae > Rubia > Rubia balearica. The sequence continues at coordinate 6,745 of JAULKJ010301678.1, read as the reverse complement.
CTCTTAACCACCAAAAGGTTTTATGATGTTGTCTATTGAACACGAGTCTAGTAAAATTTGAATTTTTTTCACCATATAGCTAACCATGGTGTTATTCCTTTCTCCCATAATTGATCTCTCTGTTAAGTGTTTTGTTTTTTCTTCCCAAGTTTCAGCCTAATTTCTCTCTTCTTCATTTATCTGTACTACCATAATCTCGTAGGTTCTTTATCTTCACTTGTAGACATAAAATGGACTTGTTTAAAACTACAAATGTGCCCTGGTTCGAATTTCTCTCTGCACTTATAACAAAGATTGTTTTCCCTCATGTACTGGTGCTCTTGAAGGGATATTCGGTTAAATATTTTTGAACTTAGCCTTTTCTCCCAATTTTCTTTCTTCCATGTAGCTTTGTCACTCAGTGGCTTGTAAAAACTCATAACATTTTGTGAGGTAGATCCTCCTTTTGACCTCTTATGCTACATTTCGAGGTTCTGATCATGAAGCATTGCTAATTCAGCTGTCTCGTGAAGATTATGAGGTTTAAACATTTTAACACCATTCTTAAGCTCATCTTTAAACCCGCTAATGAAACATAATATGTAGTACTCCTCATTCAACCTCAAATTTTTAGTAGCCATAAGTATTTTAAGCTCATCAAAGATCTCCTGATATTCCTTGACTGCTCCTTTCAAAAATAGTTTTGTAAAATCTTCTACAATGTCCCTGCCTCCCACTTTTGAAAACCTGCTCATAAGTAGTGCACAAAACTCATGCCGGATAACTATTTTCCAGAAACTTCAGATTGATACCAAACCTCTTCTTTGTCCTTCATGTACAATTCTACTTCTTCTACCATTTGAATCTCTTGAACTTAATAGTAATTGAAAAAAAATTAGCCTTTCCTAATCCATTCTTTTGGTCTCTCACCATTAAAAATGCTTAAATCAACCCTCGGATGGTTTATGCCCCAATTTTATTCTTCCAGTTTCCTTCCTTATTCAAAGCTAGTATAGAATTATTAAGCTTCGTCGCACTTCCTCTCACATTATCAGATAAAACATATTCAAACACGGGTACATATCCTCTAGCAGTATTGTCAATCAGATTGTTCCCTTTCACAAAAGTATCTTGCATATAGGAATGTCTTACTTGATCATGCATCACATTATTTATACATATTATATCATTCATAGCAGCACCTTTGATCATCGAATCATTTTTTCAGAAGTGACATCGATGTGAATTTTACCTCGCACCATGGAATTAATCGAGGTGTGGTTTGAATTTCTAGCTTGTTCATCCTCCTTGTTTGTTCTCCATGTCTGCTCATTCTCTGCAAAATTTCTATCATAGCTTTGAAGCCCTCCTTGAGTACAAAAATGTCTTCTTTGACCACTTCTATTTCCTTTCCGTTCCTCTCCAAGACATCCTGCTCCTTGAGTTACTTAGCCTCTCCCTACAGGTTGAGTTACTGAATTGATTTCATCATTCTTCCCTCAAGATCCTTCCATTATCAATCTGTCACCTTCTAATGAGTGCCATCTACCATGATTAGCCGAGAAATGATTGCTCTAATACCACTTTTTTGTGATCCTGCTTGGTTTAACAAATTATAAAGAAATCCCTAACTTAATGAAGATTGAGATGAGAAATAATTGTATTGAAATAAAAAAATTACAAGTGAATGATCTTGCTACAACTGAAGATAACCTCTAACTAACCTCCATCTGCACCTATATATCCCCCTTTCCTTCACTGTAACTGAACCAGAAAAAATTAGTTAGCTTTAACAAACTAACCGCCCAGTTGTTTGAGCAGCTTCTTTGAGCTAAGAAGATGTATGGGTAAAAGTCTCTTTTACCCTGCTGATCCTAACACATTCAGTGTAACCCAAGTCTTTATATATTCGTAATATGTCCAGCCATCATCTACGTGTAAAATTGGTGGATCAGATGATTAATGGGTTTAATTATTTTAGTTTCATCTGTATATAAATAAATATTGCAATTGAAAGAAAAATATCTCACGAGTATGAAACAAATGTAGAAAGAGTAAAGATAAACATAGTGAAATTTCATAATGAAATTATATATTGAATGAAAACAATGAAAAGACTAATATATTCGCAACTAGTTGCATTTTTTATGGAAGGTGATTACAACATCTCCAATGGTAAACTTCATATTTTCAAACTAGTGAGTTGGCAAGCTCCAAACCCCTCCAATGTTGTATGCTACAATCATTTATAGTTTAACAGGTCCCATATATTTATTTTTATTTTATCAAGAATTCTTACATTACATATAAGTGCTACAACATCTAACAATAATAATTAATTAATTAACTATTATTGTTATAGTTTAACTTAAATTTATTAAAGACAACAAAATTAATAACATGCTTAAAAATAATAATAAATAATGAAACATCATAAAATTATTGTAAATTAATATCATTTCTACTCGTTAACTCCAAAAGGTGCACACATATGCTTCATCATGTCTGTCTTGAGTTGTTGATGCATTTCCATATCTTGAATTGTTGCATCGTGAGTATATATGTGTAAATATTCATATCATGTCCTTATTTAACATCCACGTCAATGTTCGGAGGAAAGTGTTCATCTGTAAAATTTTGGCCATATGTGTGACGTTCATCTTCAACAATTATATTATGTAGTATACTACATGCATCCATAATATCATAAAGTATTATTTTATTCCAAGAATGACCTGGTCCACGAGTTATTGCAAAACAGGACTGAAGTACTCCAAAGGCTCGCTCTACATATTTCCTTTCTCTCTTGTTTTTTCTTTAAATAGAACCCCCTTGTATCACGGGGATGTGGAAAACTTTTTACAAATGCAGCCCACTCGGGATATATAGCATCAAGTAGATAATATCTCACATAATATTCAGTGCCAGTAACAGTGAAACGAATATCTAGAGATATTCCTAAAAATTTTAAAAAATAAATTTGAACAATTTAGCACATTCATATTGTTGTTGGATCCATCAATGCCAAAATATGTGAAACAGTGATAATTCATCATGTTTGGTGTATGTGCCTTGAATTTGGTAAAACGGTTTAGTCTCAATACTTCTCGATCAATGTGCACTCCCATGGCGACTACGGTTAAATTGGAAAAAAAGAAGGGAACATGAGTTTATCACACCTTGTACAGGAGTATGATTGGTAGTCTATTGTATCTTACAGCAAGTCGGCCAGATATATGCTTCAGTGTAAGTGTATGTGTAAGATTTCAGGCTGATCCTAAGAAATATCACTTAACTGCCGTCAAAAGGATTATTCGATATGTTAGTAGGACTTCTGAGTAGGGAATCCGATATTCTAAGAATCAAGACTCTCATATGGTTAGTTATAGTGATTCTGATTGGGGCTAGTGATGCAGATGATCGTAAAAGCACAACTAGTGTATGTTTCTTTATTGGTACGAATTTGGTGTCTTGGTATAACAAGAAACCGAATTCTACTTCTTTATCAACTGATGAGGTGGAGTATATTGCAGATGGAAGTTGTTGTACATAATTATTATGGATGAAGCAAATGCTGAGTGATTATGAACTTAAAAAGGGTTTCTAACTATGTTATGTGACAACTTTTGAGCTCTTTGGACAACACTTAGGTGTTTGTTAAATTTGAGGTATTCCTTTTTCTCATTATTTTTTTTTGTAAAGAAATTAGAAAAGTACAACAAAAATTAAAAAGGAGAAAAAGAGAACAAAAAAATGGAGGTGTAGTTGGACATGTTAAAAGTTGGTGTTGAAGACATTATGGTGATTGATGTGATGGCTAGTTGGTGAAGAGGTAATGATGGATTCATCTTGAAAAGGATAAAAGGTGTTTTTGCTTCCGGATCTCACAAGTTTCAAATTAGGAGAATTTATGATTGCATGCTAGCGAGGATGATTATAAAGTGGTCAAGTTTGATCATAAGATACATATAATGGTCGAATAGATCAAAGAGATGACTCCCCCTGTTATTTTTGTTTAGGATGACGAGGAGTTGGAAAGCAGTGATACTGGTCATGTTCCAACACCTAGCATGGAGAATGGGGGAGAAGTTGTGGACATGGAAATAGATGAGCCTTGTGTGATTAGAGATTTTGATGTTCAAACATCAGTGAATGTGGATGGAGAAAATTGTGATCTGAGTGGTGAACAAACCTATGTTCCAACAACAAACATTGAGATAGTGAGAGAAAGTACTGATAGAGTTAAGGAAGCTGAGCATGGTGATGTTCCAACACTGATGCAGACTGGGGGTGTTGATTCTGAAGCAATGAAATGATATGATGTTACAATATCAGGGAAAGCGGGTGAATCTGGGACATGCTATGTTCCAATATCAGGGACTGATGTTCTAACACAAGTTGAGCAGATTATTGAAGACACCACTGATCATACTGCAGAATCAGTAATAAGGCAGAAGGAGGACATAGTTCAGAGGCGGCTCTATCGGTCAAGGATGCACTGAGTTCTTTATTCTTTGGTGAAGATGGCCAGGAGAGTTGGGAAATTATAAGTAAAAGGAGGATTATAGATGAGAGGCCAGCTGATTTGAGTGCTTATGAGGAGTGTGGGTTTACAGCCTACCTGGGCTATTTGGGTTTCAAGACATATGCCTCAATCTACAAGGAGTATAACCAGGAAATTGTACAAAAATACTATTTTAATATGATGGGAGGCAACATTGATCCAGATTATGAGTGGTACAACAAGGTCAATATCAGAGGCAAGGTGGTGAGATTTTATAGAAAGCTTATAAATCAATAGCTTGGACAATCTACCCTTCAGGATTTTGAGACTGATTATGCTAAGCACTTTGCACTGACAGATGATCATATTTTGTCAGAATTCACTTGAGGAGTTCAGTCTCAGTGGCCACTCAAGGGAATGCTACTGCATTTAGCTTAACTACCAGGCATTTTCTTTCCTACTCCATATTGTTGTAAACTATTGGATTCCCTCTTCAAATACCACTGCTCTTACTCAAGAAATGACTAAACTACTCTACTGCACTAGTAATAAGACTCTAGTGATTCTTGGCTGGTTGATTCAAGAGAGTGTAGACTTTCAATCTGTATCTACTAGTGTTAAGATTTTCTTTGTCACTTCTATGCATTATCTTGGCTTTGATCAAATGTGAGAAGGTAAAGGCCAAGAAGAATGATTTGGTTGTATCTGCTGCTCCTATTCGAGCAAATCAGAGAACTTTTCTCTAAGATAGGTTAGAGATCATCCTTGGAATCCTTTAGAGACTGGATCTACATCTACTTATGCTGGAAAGGTCAAGGAGACTCAGATTCTGACTATTTATGCTAAGATAACAGCCCTGAAAGTTAAGATAGCAGTTCTAGATGTAGAGAAGGCTAGAATAGAGGAGTTAGAGGTACAATTAGCTTCTCCTAAAGAGGTTTTAAGGTTCTTCTATGGCTATGTTCCAACATAGGCTAGATATTTGCTTCGGGGGAGTTGCATTTATTGGATATTTTTCTTTGGTTTTCTGAGTCTATTGTGTTTGGCATGTTTATGATCCCACTAGGGAGATATATTGGATTTCCTGGATTTGTTTTTGATGATTTATTGGCTCTGTTGGGTTGATTTTCCAACATGCTTATTATTCATTGATGTCGAGGGAGTTATTATGTTTATATGTTCCGACATCCAGAATGATTTTCAAAGATTGATGTCCGTATTTGCATAAGTTCTTGTAATGAAATGCCAAAAAGTGGTTGGGTCCATAAATTGGTAAAGGGTGAAATTGTAAAGTCCAAATTTAGTTAATTGGCAATTGGTGGTAAATGTGCAAATATGGAAAGTATATGTTGAAATATCAATATGGAAATATATGTGGCAAAAGGAAATCTGAGGTGGTAGAAATATTCCATCCACGTTTGAGATTGAAGAATATATCAATTCATATATTTATATGATTGGATTGAAATGGAAGAAATTGGAATTGATTTCATAATATCCCTTTCTCTATGGGATTTAGTTTGATTGGATAGATATATTTTAATTCCTTATTTTAAAGATTTGGATTTGGTAATTCTTAGTTACATGGATTTTGATTGCAATTAGAATTGGAAGTGTAATGGGAATTATTTCCCGCACAAGACTTCATGCGTACGAAGACTTTCTATGATGGAACATAATATTCAACATGTGAAGAATATTACTTGTGTGGTGGAATAAGGAAATTGGAGAAAATGGAATATTTATTTCGCAGGAGATTGAAGCATATTGGATTTATGGAAAATCTCTATTATTAAGGAATTGGATTTATGGAATTGGATTTATGGAAAAACTTTATCCTTAATGGATTTGGTTTGATAACGAAAATCCCTATATTCAAGGGATTGTGATATGCTTCAGAAGCAAATTTGGAAACAGAATATTTTGAAGACTAAGGTGGAGAATTCATATATGCTCATGGTCTATGTATTGATATACATCACGACTGTGCTACTCACAGATTTAATTGAAAAAATCTGCATCTAGTTTTTCATATATTTCGAGAGTACTCTAGAGTTACCTGTCTGTGTTCCAACATGATCTTAAACTGTTGATCAAATTCAGAATCATATACCTTAATTCTTTGGGAAGAGGAGATCCAACATCGACGAGTTTCAAAATCAGAGAGAGTCTAATCAAGGCAGATCGGTAGAAAGGGGAGCTTGCAAAATCCACAGTTGTAATTAGTAAAGATTAGTATAATTGTATGGTGTACTTTGTACA
>JAULKJ010301661.1:0-11525 GCA_032355405.1 Rubia balearica | reverse complement strand
CTGGTAGGTCTGTGACCCCTTTCTGTCCGTGTTTGTGCAATGAATAATACCATTGCGCGTGAGAGGAAGTTTTTGAGAGTCCCACATTGGTGGTTGACAAGTATTTGTTTAGTATATAAGATCATGGGTCACCTTTACATAGTACCAATTGGTTTTATGATAGAATCCCGTGAATAAAAAATGTGTACATTAATAAAATACAATAATGTGAACCGATTAACATCAGGAAATATGTGCTCCTTCATCACTCATCCAACGACGTCGCCCAGTTTAAGAAGAAAAAATAAATACTTTTTTTCGTCTTCCTCGTTGAAACTACCGCAATGAAAATTAAATATTTCTTGCAAATAATTGAAATTCATAATCCATCATTCAATTTCGATCTCTCTCCCATCACCTAATGAAATATTTTGCCAAAATGATGAGAGGCAGAGAACATCCATAATAGATTTTCACACAAAAATCAACAATCCTACACCCCTAAATATCTTATTGGCATCATAGGGGTGACGAGCGCACACCCTCGTTACCCTTGGTTATGCCACTGCCTTAACCTACAAACTAACGATAAGCGAATAGTCAGCCCACAATGCGAAATACATGGGTCATAACCACTCTAATGGCCACAACTAGAAGATCATGACTATGCTATATATCCAGGAGATGGTCGTGCTGCCATCACGATAGCCATGACCACTACAACTCACATACCAAATGCTGTTCTTGTGGATTTAACTCGAAGAACCTATAAATAAAGAAGAAATCAAGAGAGCAAGGTAAGTCCCAAATTCCCAACATTGTATTCTCAAATGATACTAACTTGAGAAGCCTATTAATAGAGGAGAAATCGTTCTAATTTAAATATTAGAGCTTTTACCTCAAATTTTAGGACCTTTGCAGGATCCAATAAGAGGTGCTATGGTAGACACGACTTCCTGCCACCATTATTATTTATAAGGAACCAACTACATTAGTGGCACCGACTATGGGGATCAATAATTCTTTTTAAGTTATATTGGTTACCAGAAGGATTCAAAGCTGGACACAAGGTTCCACCTTGCCACCTAATCGTACACCTAGCCGGAGAGAGTACCTGGACGATAGCCCAGAACATCAAGTAAACAGAGATGAGGAAGAAGCAGAATTCCCACCTAATGAATGTGACAAGGAAAAGCGGCCTTTCACAGCGTTCTCAGAGGTCAATAGGGAGAAGCTTTACACATATTTTATCAGTGCAAATAAGGCTAGGGTGGAGAACCGATGGGAGTTTAAAGACCGATTGCAATCAGGAAACGAAAGGAAGAAGCATCAAGGGCACGACGAGGAACCTAATAATTTCATGGTAGAAGAAGATGTGAAATATTTCTCGTTCACAGACAAGTTGCGGAACTTCGCGATGCCAAAGAGTTTCAGTCTACCCCACCATGTGTAGGTTTACAGCGGAATAACTTATCCCAAAATATTCTTGCATCCATACCGTAACAACATGTGATTCTGTGATGCACCCATCCAACTCGTGTGTAAAGTATTCCTTGTCTTTTTTGCGGGGACGTCGATCACATAGTATGATGGTTTACCCAGGAGTAGCATCTAGACTTGGGTTCAACTGTAGAAACAGTTTACGGGAAAGTTTTACCAGAAGCCAAAGTTCACATAGACCTTCACAAATTTAATAAATCTTGCACAGCTAACCATAGAAAACATAGTGGATATAACAACAGCTTCATTTTAAAAAGATTATCGGTGAAGGAACTGACGTACCAAATGTCCTTAGAGGCATTCATAATCAATATTCACGTGGAAGAGTTCTATAAAAAAATTCATCGTGGACATGCTTGATAATCTAAGGGACCTCTAGAAAATGGTAGAATAGTTCATCCGAAAAGATGAGGCAAACAACAAGAAGCTAGAGAATGAGCGAGGAGAGAAACAAGCTAGAGAGGATGGTTTGAGCAAGGGTGTGGCAAAGAAAGGAAAAGGAACCCCGTCAATAAGGGGGAAAAGACATGGAAAACACAACACGGTATTCTTGGACACGCTCCTCACAAAGTTAAGAAAAGATATCTAGCATAACCATAAGGAGCTATTCTGATAACCCACACCCATAAGAGCACCAATCGATAAGAGATCAACATATTACTATTGTCATTTTCATAGGAACCTTGGTCATGAAACAGAAAGTTGCAACGACCTTCGCAAACCATTGGAGGAGTAACTTTGCCAAAAGGTAACTCACTCAGTAGAAAAAAGAAGATTGTGCTTCACAAAAGAAAATATGTATGGCTTAGATAAAAATTGGGGTGGAGCATAGGCCCAATTAAATCAAAAAGAGAAAATGACGGCAACAATAGAGCTGTAAGTAGACACGATGGATATAGATATGGATAGGGTAATATTGTCCATCAATGGGTTAACAAAGCTAACCTCAAACAATGCTTGGAAAGCAAGAACAAGGTACTTGCTACCACAGGAACCTACAGGGAATAAATTGCATGACAGTAGAACCATCACACTCAGCAAGGAGGACACAGTACCAAATGCAATACCACACAATAACCCTTTGGTGATAATGGATAAGATATAAAATTCTAAAGTTCATAGGGTCTTTGTGGATGATGGTAGCATCATGGAAGTATTGTTCATCGATTGCTACGACAAACTAGGTTTCAAGCAATAAGATCTCAAGAAATTGACATCCTCTATCGTAAACGTCACAAGAAAATTGAAAATTCCCTTGGGGAACATACAATTTCCACTAACCATTAGTAAAAAAAGTGAGCGTGGACGGTCCTAAGTGACTTCTTTATAATGGATGCCTCCATCCCCTTCAATGCCATTATAGGAAGCCACTGGATGAATGCTCCAAAGGCAATCTGGTACTCTTACCACCTAGTTATGAAATTCCCAACCTTGACAGAAATTGCAATGGTGAGAGGTGACCAACAGCCAACACGATAATGCATGAACATTATAATGAAGCCATCGGCCATAAATAGGATTCAACAAGGGTTCATTCAGTTAACTAAGGATAACCTCAAAAAAATGAACACAACAAGATCAACTTGGGAGAAGAGGTGGAGCTTGTTGTCCTGAACGGTGATGACCACACCTAAGAAGTCAAAATAGGGAAGTTTCTAACATACCCGTCAAAAGTGAGGTCATTGCAATGTAAAAGCATTAAAAGGATGTCTTCATCTAGTCAGTTTATAACATGGAAGGCATTAACCCTACCCTTGAAATGTACAACCTCAACGTCAACCTGTTGGTAAGATTCGCTAGATAAAAGCAATGAAGCTTCGAACATGACAGGCAGTCGGCAACAAGGCTCGAGGTGTAAACTCTCGTACAAGCTGGAATACTCTGAGAAGTAATCTATTCAACGTGGTTGGTGAAACCGACCATGCTTTGAAAGGTGGATACATGATAGAGAGTGTGTATTGATTATATAAACCTAAACAAACATTTCCCAAAAGATTGCTATCTGTTGCAAAACATAGACTAGCTGGTAGAGGCAATATTTAGGTATGAAGCCATTGCTTTCTTTACGAGTATAAAGGACACCATCAAGTTCTTACAAACCCTGAGGACTTAAAAAAAACTGTATTCATAGCTATATTTGGTGCATTCTATTATGCGAATATGCCATTTCGGCTAAAAAAATGTGGGATCCATATCTACATACAGTTTAGAAAGCATTCAGACACCAAACTGGTAAGAATATAGAATTTGATGCGCAGGATTGATTTTGAGTTGTGATAGTTCCCAGAATTAGATACAATGAATCCAACCTCTTCAAGTACCTGCAAAAGTCCCCTGGTAATAACCAGAGAGGAAGCTCCGACGCTCAAGTCAGCGTAATTGTTTCTTGTGCATTTCTAAGAGTAAAAGCCATTTAATTTTTCTGATGTTCCCTGTCTTTATCTATAAAACCTTGATCGGTAATCGTGGCCTGCATATTGCACTCCCCTCTCTTAGATTATAGTCTAGCAGAGGGTATCATGGCGATTAGTGTTTTTCACTATTCTCGACATCAGTTACTTTGGGGCAAAGCGGCGTGGTTGGTTTTTGTGTATTTACCAAGTCAATCTGGTCGGCAAAACAACTACTTCGTTTCTTAGTTTTTGACTGACTGGGCTTGGGTAGGTTATATTTATACCATAAGTCCCCCAACCACAGATTTATGATGAGTGAAGTGTACAATGATTTTTTTTTGCAAAGTGGACGATGTAGTTTTTGAAGCGAAGTAAATGTAGAGTGAGAGAAAAATGTACAACAGTTCAGTTCAGAGAAAACAGTTGGTAGGTTCGAAGATGAAATTGACTCCGTGGGTAGAAAAGAATATAAAAATTTGGAAAGTTTTTGAAAATTTGTTTGCAGATGAATTGAAAATTAATTTTTATTGTAATTGATTAGCATACTCTTAATTTATGGGAATGGTTAATAATGTCCCAAAAAATGAGAGCAAATTCGTGTATAAATAAAACGACATACTGAGTAATCATTACAAAGTGTGTATTTTGAAACTGAGGAGTGATGTCTCTGATTCTTAACTGATAAAGGGATTCAGATCCTCATGTCGGATAAAGGGATCTTTCTGAATGAAAGAAAGTATATTATTGAGAGGTATATGATAGATGAATACCAAGCCTACTACAGCCCACTTTCCTTTAACATGAAAGGTATATGATGATCAACCTCCCATTCTCCCTCAGGGAGATCAGTTTAGAAGACTTGTTTGCTGACTTTTTTCTTTGAAAAAATCAATCATTTCAAGATGATGGGAAAAACACCCAACGGCATTTACAATGAGTAGAATTGACATCCAATTTAACAAGTATAGGAACAAGTATAGGAACAAGAACAACAACTCAGCTTAAGTTTAAAACCATCCAGAAGCTCAGAATTGTCCGAAACTTGGCCTATTTAGAGTAGGTGCATGGCTGCTAATTTGGAGTTAAAGTTATTCAGTTTTTAGCTTAGTTCCTGAGTTAGTAAGGAAATATAATAAGGAATTATCTAGATGCAGTCTCAGTTAGATAACAGTTAAAAATCATTTATAAAAAAAGTGTTGTAAATGAAGAACATATTACATTTTATCAATCTAAAAAAAAATCCCAAAACTATTGCTTTTGCTCACTAATTTTTCAGAATGAGTTTCATATATTTACAAGTACTGGCAAGGGGTGTGGAATGAGTGTCAAGGACTCAACTTTTTCAAAAACAACGAGTATGGTTTCCCTTCTGAAACATGAAGAGACGAACATGCAGAAGCCCTGACACAGACAACTCCCTGGATCAGTAGACTGACTATCTGTAAACTTAGACCCTCAATTTATTCTTATCAACAATAGGACATTGGGCTGTGGGACTTAATGATGTGTGGGTCTGTCGGCCCACAAAAGGAAGCTGGTCCCAAAGGGCAAGACGTGATGTGACAAGTTAGGCCACACAACTACCAACCCATATAATGAGGAAATAACATGCAGAGTATGTATAATCATTTTTTTCTTCCTTTACATGCTACCAACACCTAATATGGCTATCTGATATGACTTGATCATCGGGGAAAGTACGACCTCGTGCCCGCCTGCCTGAATTTCGTCTGACTAACTTGTAGGTTTTGGACGGGCTTAGGAATGAGGCAACAATTGAGCAATCCATAAAAAGTTTGAACTCAACAGTGCGAATGTATGATATTTTTACTTTGGATAGTAATTGTTGGGATAGATGAAATCATAGATTGAGATTTGATTAGATACAATTAGGATATATCTAAATATGATATATCTCTAGGGTTTGTAAACTCTCTATATATGTCACGTAATACAATCTCTATGCAGTTAGAGTTTCTTTATTCACATGGTATTAGAATAAGGTTCTCGATTCTCTCCACATAGGAGGAACATCTGGTCTTTCTCCCCCTCCTTATATTTTTCTTTCTTTTGTCGGTCTTTTTTCTGCTTCTTCTTTTTCGACTTCTTCTCCCTCACCATGGCTAATAATAAGATCCTATATAACACTTTTCTTCACATATATACCATCAAACTTAAACCCACCAATTAACTGATTTGAAATAGAAAGACGGCACACATTCTTATACTGCAAGGGCTTTATAGCTTTTCATCGCCCTTTTATTATGTGTTTTTCCATGGCTTATTCACTTGGAGGCATGAAGGTCGACCCAAAGTTCGCATATGAGCATGTCATTGCTGACCACGAAGCTTGGATAGTAGAGGATCAACACGTCTACAGCTTGTTGTTCTCAACATTAAGTCAAGAGTCCCTAGCTGATATCGATGAGTATGCGACTTCTCAGGAAATGTGGGAGAACATTTTTACCGTATATCAAAATAAAATTTAGTCCACAATTTTGCACTTTTCCTGACATGTTTTTGTTGTCTTAAGACTGGTACATTCCATGATTTACATCTCCGATTTATGGGAATGTTTGAACAAGTATCTGTTATGGGTTCTCTCGTAGAAAATGATAATTAGATTTATGATTTTTTACTGCCGTTGGTGCTCGTTATATGGATTTTCTTCCTCTTTAATTACTGATTTGCCATATCCTTTGTATGCCAATGTTGTCGCTATTTTAAAGAACATGAGGTTTTTTTGACCAATCTGCAGGGGAATACGATTCTAAGGGATCGCTTTTGCGGCCTCCGATTCTCCCTCCAGTGGTCGAACGTGAAGCCACGCGCCGACGAGTGATGTGCTTGAAGTTGGAGTGTATGGCTCATGCACGAGTCGTGGTGGCCGTTTTCTTAAGCACAGACGTAACAGGTCTTCTGGCCACTCCTCGGATGGTCGCATTCATGATTTTTAGTGTCAGTGGTGTCACAAAATGGTTCATGATGCTTCACATTCTTATCAACTAATTCAGCGTCTCTTTGAGACCTCTCATCATGCAGAGAAGTTTAAGTCCCCTCTTCAGATTGAGGCAGATGCTGTAACCTCAGACTGGTACCTTGATTTAGGGGCCTCGAACAACATGAGCTCGTCTGCCTCAAACCCTGAGAGCGTCACTCCCTACACTAGTAATTGTTATGTTTATACTGGTAATGGTAATGCAGTTCTCTATTCCTACTTGGTGATTCATAGCATACATCTTCTTTGTGTTTGTCTGATGTTGTGGTTGTCCCTGATATAACAAATTTTTTTTACTGTTGATTAGTAAGCTTACCATAGATCTTGATGTACTGATTACTTTTGATGATTCAGCACAAAGTCACCATGGTAGTCATGGGAAGAGGCCACAATGAGGATGGCTTATATGTACTAGATCATGGCAAAGAGGTGCTCATTTCCTTTATCAAGCAAAATAAAATCCGGGTTTCTTTTGAGTTGTGGCATGCCTGTTTGGGACATGTGTCCCATAGTACTATTTATTTGTTAGTTAGAAATGGTGAACTTTCTATTTCTTCTTTGTTGTTAAAACCGAATGCCTTCACCTTGTGTGTTATGGTTAAATGTCATAAATTGTATTTTGTTGAGAATTCTAAAAGAGCTAAGCATGTTTTGGATTTAATTCATTGTGATTTGCGGGGTCCAGCTCCTATTTTGTATGGACATGGGTTTATTTATTATGCTCTATTTGTTGTTGACTTTTCGATATGTACTTGGCTTTATCCTCTTTGGTGTAAATATGATTTTATTTATGTTTATTTGAAATTAGAGGATTTTGTGGAAAATCAGTTTTCTTCTCGGGTTAAGGTGTTTGAGTGTGATTGTTGCACTGAATTTCTAAACACTTGTCTTCAAGCTCATTTTGACACCAGGGGAATTCATCATCAAGTTTCTTGTCCCTACACACCTGAGCAAAATGGCCACGCTGAGAACAAACACTTCCATGTTGCTGAAATGAGCCTTACTATACTTTTTCATTCTCACTTACCCCTATCATTTTGAGATGACGCTTTTGTGAATGCCATTCATATCATCAACCGCATTCCTACACCGTTTCCCCATGGAGCATCACCATATAGTGTTTTATTTTACCGGGGGGCCTATATACTCTAACTTCCATCCTTTTGGTTATAAAGTCTATCCCTTCGCTCATCCTTATGTTGAGCACTAGTTGTCGCCTCGAAGAATTCATTGTATGTTTGTCGTATATAGCTCTTAGTGCAAGGAATTTAAATGTCTTGATCCTGCTTCTAGCTGAGTCCATATCACTTGGCACACTCGCATTGATGAATACTGCTGCTCCTATGCCACTACAGACTCGAGCTCCATCGCCTTTTACAGTTTCTTCATTTATTGATCGGTGTCTGAGCCACCCTTATTGTCTCCCTCAGTAACCTGTTCGATATGCTTAGCAAATTCGCCTCCACCTGCCTCGCCTGCCCCTACTCAAGTTGCCTTAGCCACTTACTTGGCCCCCACTTCTCCTTTGGCGCATTATGGGTCTTCTTTATCAGATGTTTCTTCCTTTCCCAAGATTCTCCTAGTCTACCACTTTCTTGGACTCATCTCACCTTGAAGAATCATCCCATGAATGGTCTTCTTGCTACACTACTTACCCACTTTGAGCCTCGGGATTATCAGGTTGTACTTTGTGATCCTCAGTGGGCCGCTGCTATGGATGGTGAGATGTCCGCTCTTCAATAGCAGCATACTTGGGGTTTAGTTCCCCGACCATCTGATGTGAATATTTTTGGGTCTAAGTTGGTCTTTTGGCTAAAGTATCATCCTGACAGTACTGTTGAGTGGCATAAGTCCCGACTTGTTGCTCAGGGACTCTCGCAACTTCCTGGTTTTTAATTTTGATCACACTTTCAGCCCCGTGATCAAAACTTCCACTGTTCGTACAGTTCTTGCCATTGCTATCATGCATAAACGACATTTACACCATTTGGATGTCCAGAATGCACTTTTAAATGGTGTTCTTAATGCTCTGGTTTATATGACACAACTCGTTGGCTACAAATATCCCCTTTGGCTTGACTATGTGTGTCATCTTTGGAAACCATCTATGGGCTTAAGCAGGCGCCTATGACATGGTTTGAGCGTTTCAGTTCATATCTTCGCTAGCTTGGTTTTATGTGTAACTCTTACGGCACTTCTTAGTCATGTTTTCTTGAGGCAGTGTTCTTCATTACTCGCTAGTGTATGTGGACGAAATCATTCTAACGGGCAACGATTCTACCGCCATTCGCTGATTTATCTCTCGCACTCATTAAGAGTTCACCATTAAGGACCTTGGCTCCCTCAGCTATTTTCTTGACCTAGAAGTCTCTTCCACTAACTCCTACCTCTTTTTGGGTCATGCAAAGTATGCCAGAGATATCCTTTGTCGAGTGAGCCATATGCCAACCTCACCATATATTGATCCTTGGTTGGTGCGCTATAGATTCTCACTATCACTCGACCTGATTTGGCTTTCGTGATGAACTTTGTCAGCCAATTTCACCAGGATCCTCATGATGACTACTTTGTGGTTGTCACCAGGATTCTTCGTTATGTTAGTGACACTCTTCATTGTGCATTGTAATTTGGATCTTCTGCTTCCATAGAGGTGTTGTCGTGATGCTCTGATGCTGACTGGGCTCGTTGTCGTGAGACTCAGAGTTTGAGGTATGACTATGCAGTTTTTCTTGCGGGTAATCTCATTTCTTGGAGTGCAAAGAATTAGCCCACTGTTTCTCGCTCTAGTTTAGAGTTTCAGTACCATGCTTTGGTCAACACTGCAGTGGAGGTTGTTTGGCTTTCTCATTCTTTGGGATTTGCATTTTCTGCTCTTCAAGTCACCTGTATTGTTGTGTGACAACTACACCACCATTTTTCTTGGTTAGAATCTGGTGGCTCACAAGTGTCGGAACACATTGATATCGACTGCCACTTTGTTCGGGAGTCAGTTGTCTCTGGGAAGCTGTGTGTTAGTCATGTACAACCTCTTTCTGGTTGCTGATATTTTCACTATGGACCTTTCTCACACTTTGTTTGAGGTGTTTAGATCCAAGCTATGCCTTTCCGTTTCACCCGACGCTTCATTTGAGCGGGATGTTAGAATAGATGAGATCGTTGATTGAAATTTGATTAGATATGATTGAGATATGTCAACGTATTATGTATCTCTAGGATTTGTAAGCTCTATGTGTGTTTCACGTAATACACATCTCTACCTAGTTAGAGTCCTCTTATTTACAATCTTTTGAAAAATGTGGAAGGTGTTATAAGCATAACACCTCATCCCACTTTATTTTGCTTATTTACCTTTTCACGGTATTCGATGAAAAACTGATATTTAGAAAATATATTTTAAGACGAATCTAACAATTCACATGATATTTTTATTATATATGGTTTAATTTATATTTACAGTCAAATTTTACCTGACTCCCAAAAAGCAATTAAGCAAAATGAGGTGAGACAGAGGGAGTACACGTGAAAAATCTGAAATGATGTGAGAGATGAGTAGCAAGATAGTGAAGCAAAGAAGCGTTTAAATTAGAGTTTTGAGCAACCTGTGCTTTAGTCCAATTTCTACTACCGTTGTTATGAAGGAATTTGAGCTTCAGAAATCAAAGAAAGTCGTCAATGCTGGTATTTATTGGATAACCCAGCCTTACTGGAGATGGTTAGGAACCGTAAATCAAAATGGGATGGTTGGTAAAGATGTGGTTGGAGTTAGTTATGAGTGACGGGTGAAGAAAGGTCATGAATTCAAAAGATGGTCGTGATTGAGGTTAAAAAGGCACGGGAGTTGTGGGCCACGTCGTTCCCTCCCGCGCCTTTACTGCATCCAACTCTTTCCTTCCAACCTTCCTTCCTTTGTGAACCAATCCATGATTCATTTTCCAGGGGTGGCCCACAACCACTCCTCTCTCTCTGTCTCTTTCTCAAAGATCTCCCTAAGCACTTGTTTACTTCCTAAACTATCTATTCACATCTCTTAATTAATTAATTATGTAATCACTGAGCGCACTTTCCGGTTTGTCTTCTTCTCACGCTGAATCTCCTTCTCTCTCTTCCTACTGTCCCTACTTTGTCTCCCTTCTTTGGCACATCCGAATGACAATAATGGACTCACTCTCTGCTTCTTCTTCTTCTTCTTCTTTTTCTTTTTCTTCGCTCAACTACTGAGCCTGGGATCTGTTGCTTGCTCCACTCGTCGTTTTACGAGCGGCAGTTAATGTGATCTACCTACATTCTCGGTGAGCTTCCTTTTGGAATGTGAATCTCGTGATTTGATAATGCCTGCCTCTTTAAAAGGAAATGCGATATTACAATACTGAGTAGTCTGCAGCACTGTCGGTTAATTTTAGTTTTTTTTTTGGAAGTGTAGCGTGCGGTTATGGTATAATTTGATGCGGAGTATTTTGCACAATGCCGACTTCATAACTCTGGATGTTTAATTTAATATCTATGTCTACCAGAGTTAACTGATCTTACTACCAGATTTTTCACTGCAAAAAAAGTAAATAAAATTTGGGTTTTTCGGGTGTGTGTATGTGCGGAGAAGGCTCTCTTATCCTTTTGTTTTGATAAAATTGATTTTCTCTGTGGATGTGCAGGAAATT
>JAULKJ010301650.1:0-11526 GCA_032355405.1 Rubia balearica | reverse complement strand
ATGAAACTGTTCATTAATTTATCAAAGGATCGGATGACGGTTATAGCACTTTTTGCTCGAACATCATGTTTCAAGAACCGTTGCAGCCTCTTAGTCTCGTCTACGCCCTAGCAATTCAGGAGAAGCGTCACAAGACAGTTATGCAATCTCATGATTCTTAGATCAACTCAGTGGCATTCATTGCTCCAACACGATGTGGCCTCTTAGGTATTGTGCACTCATTAGTAAATAACAAGATGTTAACACTTGCTTTAACATATACTCCATATTTGTATGTAGACCAAAGGATGTGGATCAGGTAATAGACAACAACAGGATTATCAGCAACCCAACCAGACCATAGACGACGATTGTCTTAGTCCGTCGTAACTGCCAACGCGGCTTAGATAGGCATCACTGCCACTACAGCAGCCTCCTCGTTGATTACCCTTAAAGGATAAGTTGTAGGTCCTACTTTATTCGATGGCCACTGGAATTCTATTTTGGGTTCAATTTCTAAATTGCAGGGGCCCACTAACAATATGTTAGGTAAGTCTTTTTACTTTGGATTCTCGATTCTAGAGCTTCTTATCATATAATCGTTGATAAGGATATTCTACGTAATATTACCTTCATTGATATTATTTTTCCTGGTGGAGCTATATCGCCTGTTGTGCACCAAGGCCGACTACATATTGGGAATGTTGTTTTGTCTTATGTTTTGCTCGTCCATAAATTACGTTGCAATTTATCATCTTGTGCTAAATTACTTGCTAACCTTAACTGTCTAGGTGTGTTTACCGAAAATATATACATATTACATGGCATCAGATTCAGGATAGTGATTGGTTGTGTGAACAGATAGGTGGGGTCTATTGACTTCGGATGTTCGTAGAATTTTTTATCTCTCCGTTGTATGTGACGGTTCCACTGTCTCGAAGTCATTAGTTTCCGTGAGCCTTTGACATCAACGATTTGGTTATCCTTTCACTTTGGTATTGTCTTATATTCCTTTTATTAAAGTTTGTCATTTAGATTATAATAATTTTAATCTCTACTCTATCATTGAGAAAAAAATCTAGGATTAGTTTTCCTTTAAGTTCCACTAAAACTACACGGCCTTTCAAGTTAGTTCATTGTGATGTTTGGCGGCCTTACAACCCATCTCTATTAGTGGATATTTTATTTCTTAATTATTGTTGATGACTACCCTAGAGCCGTTTGGGTTCATGTACCTATGCTAAATCAGAAGTTCATGCCTGATTCAAGGAATTTAGTTCTTATCTCTCGACAGTTTAGGCACCATATTTGCAGAGTTTGGGCACACAATAGCACTGAATTTTTGCCGCTACAACCTTACTTTGCTGAAATAGGTATTTTGTTTGATACTTCTTCTGTTGACATGCCTCTGCAAAATAGTCGCGTTGAACGTAAGCATCAACATCTTCTTAATATTACTCGTGCTCTTCACTTGTAGGCTCACTTAGCAGTTGACTTTTGGGGAGAGTGTATTTTAATTGCAGCTTATCTGATCAACTGAACTCCTACTCCTTTGCTTGATGATAAAAATTCTTATCAATTACTACGTGGTTGTGAACCAAAATTTCCCTCCTACATGTGCTTGGTTATCTACGATTTGCTTCTCAAGTGGCTCAACGTAGTACCAAATTTGTATCTCGAAGTCACCGGTAAGTCTTTCTTGGTTATTTTCCAGGAAAGAAGGCATGGAGTGTACATGATTTGGACTCTCAAACTTTGTTCGATAGCTATGATGTTGTGTTTTATGAAGACCAGTGTCCCTTCACCCATGTTTGTGATCTGGAGCTCGAGCTCTAAACTGACGTCATCTTGGAATCCATGCCACCAATAGTTTTTTTCTCGATGCCAACTTGCCTACCGATTCGTCGATTGTCTTCTTACCTGTCATCAATCTCACGATCAACAACATGTCATATGCGGCCTTCGATCAGTCTTCCTCTAAAATGTCAATTGCCCATCGATTGATCTTCATCCCCGCTCCTAGCGTCTCTCTAGATTTGCGCTTCATCATGTGGTTGCATCACCGTCGATCCGACCCTTTTGCCCTCTGTCGATCTTCCTGCATCGACTTTCCTCGAGGTTGAGATTTTGGAAAAAGATAGATTTTAAGCATAAGTTTGAGCTGGAGCCAGATCTCCTTCAATAGAGTTTGCATGCTCTTCGTTCACTTCATTTACAAAGTTATGTTTACTCGCCATCTCTAAGATACTGCCCCCTCCCCACCTGATGTTTCATGTATTCTGACTTTGACACTATTTTTAGCTATTACTTATCATATTGGTGATTATGTATCCCAGTAGCAAATTTAGGTTTCACATTTTTGGGTACAGTGACCTTTAACACATATCCCTCTTCAAATGCCGACGCCTCTCGCTTTGAGCATTGGCAAGTAGCAATGGTAGAGTTAATTGATGCTCCTGAATGAAACAACTATCCACTCTCCCACCCGGTTAGTCTCTTATTGGCTTTAAGTGGGTATTTCATACTAAATACATATATGATGGTTCTATTGAGCGTTACAAAGCTCATCTTGTTGTTTTTGGAAATTGTAAGATTGATAGAACTAACTTTACAGAAACTTTTTCTCCTTTTGCTAAGATGAGTTTTGTTCGAATATTTCTTTCTGGTGTCATAATTAAGGGTAAAGACATGCATCAGATGGACGTTCATAATGCATTTTCACATTGCAACCTTGAGGAGGAGGTGGACATGCGCCCTCTTCCGAGTTATATTGTTTATGCTTCTGGTCTTGTTTGTAATCTTCAGAAATATTTATATGGTCTTCACAAGGCTCCTCATAATTTGTTCACAAAACTGGCGGCTACTCTCGATTTGTTTGGTTTTCTACAGAGGAAGGCATATTACTTTTTGTTTTCATATACTTGCAACTCCCATAACTTGCATGTGCTAGTTTATGTTGATGGTTTGATTATTGGTGGCGTTTTGTCTGCTCTCATTACTGAATTCAAGTCATACTAGGGTTATTTCTTTCATATGAAGAAATTTGGTGATCTTAAGTAATTTCTTGGAATTGATATTGCTCACAATCCGGAGGAGATTTTTCTTTCAACAAAAATATTCCCTTGATATTTTGCATGATATAGTTTGTTAGCAGCCAAGCCAACATTTTGATGGAGCAACGCCATGATTTAGAATGGCAACAGAGCTTTATTTTGACGATTATATATGCTATTGTCACCTAATTGGGAAACTGATTTATCTCACCATCACTCGACCTGAGTTAAGTTATTTGTGCATATGGTTGCTCAGTTTATGCAGGAGCTATGTAATACTCATTGGCATGCTGCTCTTTGAGTTCTTCACTACTTGAAAAATCATCCAGGTTAGGGATTTTTCTTTCCGCTAAGAGTTCCTTTAATTAACTACTTATTGTGATTCAGATTTGGCCTCTTGTCCAATATACTCGGTAATCTCTGTCCAGAATTTTATGATGTTTGGTAAATTGCATGTGTCTTAAAAGGTTAAGAAGCAGCCTAGAGTTTCTCAATCTTCCGTAGAAGCAGAATATCGTGCAAGGGTTGTGAATTTTTGTTAGTTGTTTGGCTTAAATCTCTTTTTCGCTCGCTTGGTGTTGGTCATTTTTCTCCGATTACCCTTTTTATGGTAGTTAGACAAATATTCATATAGAGGTTAATCCCATTTTCAGCGAGTGTACGAAACATACTGAAATTGATTTTCATTTTTTCTGGAATCTTGTTTAGTATGGCGAGGTTTTTCACTCATCATATTGACAAGTCAAGTAAACCAGCAGATATGTGTACCAAAGCACTTAGTCATCCTTCACGCTCCAACTTGAGGAGGAGTATTGGGACATATCTTCATATATTAGGATATCTTCTGATGTATTAGGATATTTTGCAACTATTCTATTATATACTTTTTTTGTGAGATTAAGGTTTATGTTAGAACTTGTATGGTAACATAATTATATTAGAATCCTTTTCCTTTTGGCCTTTGGTCTCTTGTACATAGCCCTATATATAGGGGATTTTCTTGACGAATCAACTCAATTCTTCGTATTTGAAATTATACAAACTTTACTCATATTCAACATGCTTGAAATTAATATTTCTTAAAGATATTTTCTTGTTATACAGGGGGATTAGAGTGAATTTCAACACAGTGTGATTCTAAGCCCCTATTATGTAAAACATTCAATTTTCTAATTAATGAGCAATAAAACATAACAAAAGTGAGTGTTAATTGTGATTAAATGATGGAATATTCATGCATCCTCTTTTTCACAAACTTATTCATCATTGATATCAAGGCTTGGACTATTCCTTCTAGATTGGGATAGCCAGAGTTGGAAGCTTATTGTACTCTCATCCTTGATTTCATTCCATATTGACGAGTCTCATTTGCAATCTTCTCATATAAATACATAGAATATTTTACACTTTCACTGGCTATCGAATTGATTACATGCAGCATTGGACATTCTTATATCCTTGTTGGACAATCCATCATAAAACTAATACACAAGGCCGCCTTCCGTGTAAGGGTAGTAAGAACAAATAGCCAACACCTTCTTGAAGCTCTCCTAATATTCATACAAGGTCTCATTATAGTTTTGGGAGATATTTCTTAGATTTTCCTTAATCCTGTTCCATTTTAATGGCAAAAATAATTTATCCAATAACTTACTCTTCTGGTCTATCCAAGTATCGATGCACCCTAGAGGAATGTAGTAAAGTCAATCCTTGGCTGCATCCTATAGGGAAAAAGGTAATAACCACATGTTAAATTCTTCGTATGATACATCAATTGGATTTATGTTGGTTCATATCAAGTGAAACTCCGGCAATTGCTTTTTCGGGTCTTCTTCATTCATCCCGTGAAATGTGGGCCAATGTATCATTCCCGACTTGATCTTCCAATTCACGTTCACCGGTAGAGGGGGAATATGATATACAATGGCTAATTCTCAATATTGGAGTCATATGTTCCCTCGAGGTTTGGTTGTCATTCTCCATTAGTGGTTGAACTTCTTCAGGTTTGTTTTAAGGTATTTGGGAGTTGGGAGGTGTTTGTCTCCTAAATACAAAGCAAGAAAAATCAAGCACAAACTAAGAACTAACTAGATCAAACAAATAAAAGCCAAAAAAGCACAAGAAAACACACAAAACTATTCTAAAAATCAAGCACACCTTTTCCCCAGCAGCGGTGCCAAAATTTGATGAGTGCATAAGTCGTCGCTTGCTAACGCACAAATCAAAGTTAATATTTATACACTAATGTGACTAAATACTATAGGGTAGCTAGTGGCATGTCGGGTTCACCCAAATAGAAAATGGGTCTAATCGATGCTTACGTAGTATAAAAACTCAAACACTAGCAACATTTAGTGTGTTATGAAACCGGGGGGTTGGTTTGAAAGCACCTAAACTAATCAGCTTTGCAAATTAAGAAACTAAGTATTTAAGCAAGACTAAATTATTTTTTGGTCCCAAACATTGGTCGCAATACCATCTTCGGGTACCCGATGCCAATACCGCCTCCTTTCAGTACCCAACAAATTCAAAATGATTTGTTTGGTCCCCAAACCAGATTCTAGGTGGTTTTCAGGTAGACTAAATTATTTTTTTTAGTAACTAACATATGATCTTATATTATCTTTTGGTCCCCAAAATCACCTGAAAACCACCTTGGGGACCAAACAAATCATTTTGAATTAGTTGGGTACTGAAAGGAGGTGGTATTGGCATCGAGGACCAAAAGATGGTATTGCAACATATGTTAGGGACCAAAAAACATTTATCTTACAAGTTATAAAAGAAGATTTTAACAGGACTTGGGGTAAATTGGTTTACATGCTTAAAATGTCTACTGATCCTCAATCTATTATTGTACTCTAATTTCTTGATCACGTGTTGTAGAGAGCTTGAATCCCTGAGGACATCCCCCCTCAAAATATCTCAGTAGCTTCCGGTATAGCTAGAATGAGCTTTATCGACCACCCTCTAACCCTTACCCCAAGGTTAATGTATGTATAATCTTGTCTATAGATTAACTCCAGGAATAGCACTACATACTAAGACCCAGCATGACCCTCCATTCTAGCCAAAGCTCCAGCCAACTAGAACATCAATGGATCGATCGTCCTCTAGACTAAAACTATATTGGTGGTCCTAGTGGCTGAATTGATCACACAAAAATGACTTTTTAGGATAATCATAAGCCTCGAATGTGATAATTACAAATCAAGACTAGTTATCACTCATAACTGAAACCTCACAATGGTACTTAATACAAACTCAATCACATCCTCAAAACTAATCTAATAAATTAATTGGAAATAATAACTAGTTGTCACCCCTAATCAAAACCTTTACATCAATAAATGATAAAACCGACACGAAGACAAAATCTTTTGGTTTATTCCCGAGTCTAGCAGTTAATCAATTTATAATTACAATTATTTTTCATTCTAATATTAATCATGCATTACATAAACATTAAACACAAACATGCCAACAGGTAAAATGATGCTTTTATAGGAGAAGGGAAAGATAAGGCTAAAATTTATGGTCAAATCCTAACTTTAGCTGATCGTTGCAACTGTGCATATTTGCACATCCTATAAGTCAGATAGAAATCTTGCTTCTAGTATTGAAAGTGAGCATTACAGACTGTGCATATTTACACAGTCCACAAGGATGCTGAACTTCTCCCTTGGCCACAAACTGAAAAATTGCGGACCATGCATATTTGCATAGTCTGCAAGCTGGGTGTTGATTTCCACTTTTGGCCTCGAACTAAGCATCAAGGACCGTGCATATTTTCACAATCTATGAACTAGGGCTCTTCTTCCTCTTTAGCTCTTTTTTTCCCTTGTCTTCACTCTTATACCAATTTAGAAGTGGCCTTCTTTCTTACACGCTCTTACAAATGGCCTTCTTCTAGTTATGTGGTCTTTTCTTGATATTAAAACTCCAATCCTCAACATTATCATGGAAGGAATCTCCTAAATAAAAAATACATCCTAAATAAAAGAATTAGGATACAAAATGATGAAATGTGATCCTAATCCTCTAATTGGCTGAGTATCAAATTCTCTAAAACAGAACTTACAATCTATAACCTTTATGAGTATCAAATGTGCTAAAAATATATTTTAAAAAATGAGCACATCAACATCCTGGATGAAGCCCACTGCCAAAATAAAATATGTTAACTATAAGATTTTGTGATATACCGGATAAAGAATATGGCAAGAGAATAAAGAGGTAAATGGAACCTTCAGTATTGGAGGAAGAGAAGTCAGCATGTTGGGGGCAGAAGAAGGTTTATCAGACCAATCATACTTACCATTCTCTACATTATAATCTCTAAAGTCGGAAGGATTGAACCAAGCTATGGATACTGTTAGATGAATTACTTTTATATGTTTGATTAAATATTTGTTTTATTATCCTAGCTTAATTAGTTTTAGATTAAAAAAATCTTTCCAAATCCCCCTATTTAGTTACTTCTAATGGTGAAATAATTTGCTTGCTTGGAGATAAAATTGCTATTCCACTGGGTATGACCTTTACTTGCACACTAGATTATTATTTAGATTCTTTAAGGTTTCATAAATTTTATTTTGGTAAGGCTGAAGCGACTATGTAATAGAGTGTGTGTCACTACACTCAATGAATGAATATAATTTCCTCCTACACATTTAAAAATGAATCCCATATTCACCACTAGTACTAATCCCAAACCACAAACTGCGATTCTAAAGAAAGATTCAAATTTAGTGTGCATATATATATATATATGAATGGTAAATATTATCAAAATTTTCATTACAAAAATTAAAAAAAATTAATATCCTTCTATGTAGTTGTGAGATAGTCCTACCTCGGACATGTTGCAAGAAGATTGCAGTCATGAAACCTTTTTCTATACATGTCTTCTAATGGGAAAAGGTCCCACCTTTACGTGAACACTTCATTGAAATCATTGTATATCAAAGTGGATGTTGTTTTGATGGAAAGATAGTGTCCAATGATGAAATTAATTAGGGGTTTTTAGTTGGGGAAAGAATGTGTAAGTTGGGGAGGGTTTTGGTTGAAAAATAAGTAGTTTTTGGAACTTTATGGAGTTCTTGGCACCAAGTATATCATTAATTGGCAATCAAAATGGTAGAAAGTGGTTGAACCGCTGCTGTTGTGGCGGTTCTCTATATTATTGTAGCTCCGGCGACTTCGGTACTAATTGCAGCGATCAAAACCTTCTCCAATCGCCAGATTCAAACGGTTCTCTGCACGTGCGACTCACGTACCAGCTACCAACCCTTTGCGCGTCTTCACGTGCGCCGTCATCCACGTGCACGTTTCTTCCACGCGCCAGCAGCAGTTGCGCTGCGCATTGCGCGTCTGGTCTTCATTATCTCCATCTTCCTTTCCACTTATCACTAAATGGATCTTTTTGGTGGTATCTCAAAATTTAGGCATCATGACTTCAAATGGATTGCAGATTCTGGCGCTACAAAACACATTGCGTCATCCCATGCTGAACTTGATCATGTGACCCCTTATGATGGTTCTCACAGCGTCGTTGTTGGTAATAGTTCTCAACTCCCTATTACTCATGTTGGTGATTCTCGGATTTCTAAATCCTTGTCTCTTTATGACGTGCTTATTGTGCCTGATATCACTAAAAATTTACTCTCAATTAGCAAATTATCTCGAGATTTAAATGTTGTTGTCTGCTTTGATGATCGCTCATTTATTATTCAGCATAAAATTACTAGTGCAACCTTGGGTCACGGTCATAGTGAAAATGGGCTTCATATTTTAGACTATGGTGCATCTGCTTTGTTGTTTACCGTAGAATCAAATAAGTTGCGTGCGTCTTTTGAAATTTTACATGCTAGACTTAATCATGTACCACATTCTGTTATTTCTAGTTTGGGAGCTTCTAGATTTTTATCATTCTCATCAATTTTAATGAAACAAACCCTTTGTGATGCATGTGAAAAGGCTAAAGGAAAGCGTTTATCCTTTTATACATATGATAAACGTGCTGCTAGGGAACTTGATCAAGTTCACTGTGACTTATGAGGCCCTCACCTTTTTTATCTGATGATGGTGTCTCCTACTATGCATTTTTCCTCGATGATCATTCCCGACTCTCGAGGTTTTACCTACTGTGCCTCAAATATGATTTTTGGGATGTTTATTGCCATTTTTGAAACTTTTGTTGAGAACCAGTTCACTTCCACCATTAAGATATTTCAGAGTGATGGGGGGATTGAGTTCGTAAATTGTCCCTTAAGCTCTCACTTTCAGACAAAGGGCATTCACCATCAGATTTCTTGCCCGTATACTCCTGAGCAGAATGGTCGGGATGAGCGCAATCATCGCCACATTACTGAGATGGGCCTATCTATGTTATACCACTATATGGCCCTCTCTCTTATTGTCCTCATGCCTTTGCTGCAACTGCTTAAACTATAAATCGGCTGCCCACTCCTGTCCTTGGCGGACGATCATCATATGAAGTTATCAATGGTTAGGTTCTTGTATTCATGAACTTCCATGCTTTTAGTTCTTGTGTGTACCCTTATCTTCTTCCATGCTTTAGTACCTCCATCTTCTCTGGATTTCTCTACTTTTTTTTATCCCACTGATAAAGCAGTTGATATCCCTACTTCTTCCACTATGGTGTCTCCTCCTGCTCGGCTTGTCACTTCAGTTACCACCTTTCCTGGCTCATCGATGCTATCATCCTCACTATCATTGGTACCATGTTCTGTCTGCTCTGCCGATTCAGACCATCCAGCAGCCACTACAATGCATCATGTTTCGCCTATCTCGCCATCGACAAGCTCACCTGTTTCATCAACTAGCACACCCAGTTCGCCAGCCACCTCACCAGCCCCTTCACAAGCAGCCACTTCGCCGGTCACGCCTACTCCTCTGGTCTCTCCACCTCGGCCTCGCACTCATCATATAGCTACTCGATCGGCGACTGGAGCTATTCAGTACAAAGATTATTCTGATATCGTTGCTCACGGTCTAACTGTTGCTCGGCTTGCTCAATCTGAGCCCACAGATTACCGCACTGCACTTCAGGATCCGGCTTAGGTTTTTTCCATGAATGATTAGATGACGGTTCTTCGTGGTTAACACACTTGGTATTTAGTACCTCGTGCATTGATGTATGATGCTGCACCAGTCTTGCACAGTTCGACCAGTCCACCATTTCAGAATACAACTTTATATTGTTCTCTCGTTGGGGCTCTTCAAAACTTGACCATCATTCATCCTGATTTGGTTTTCTCGGGTAAAACCGTCAGCCAGTTTCTTCAGGATCGTAGAGATGATCATTTTACTGTTGTGACTCAGATTTTGCGATATGTACGGGGCACCTTGCATTTTGGTATTGCTTTTCAGTCTTCCAGTTCTCCAAAGGTTTTGGGGTACTCAGATGCTGATTGGGATCGCTGTTTGGTGACTCGTCGTTCCTCTTATGGTTACTTTCTTTTTCTTGGTGGGAACCATGTTTCCTGGAGTGCCAAGAAGAAGCCCACAGTTTCTCGTTCCAGCACTGAGTCTGAGTATTGTGCTCTTGCCAACATTACTACAGAAGTTGTTTGGCTTACTCATTTGCTCTGAGATTTTCGAGTTCCTTTGTCTGGTTCTCCGCTACTGTTATGTGACAATAGTAGTGCCATCTTCTTAACTCAGAATCTAGTTGCTCACAAGCGGGCTAAGCACATTGACATCGATTACACTTTGTTCGAGAGTTGGTTGCTTATGGTAAGCTGTGTGTTGCTCATGTTTCTACTGCTATTCAGATTGCAGACATCTTCACCAAAGGGCTCTCTTGTCCGCTGTTCGAGATTTTTCGCTCCAACCTTTGTGTCAGTGAGCATCCGACGCTTGGTTTGAGAGGTGGTGGTGTTAGAATAAGTCAATAAGATGATTAGATTAGATTAGATTATGGATTAGGTTCATGACTAGATTAGACTTCTATTAGACGTAGTACACTATTTATTTCATTCAGGAATATCTGAATCATTACAGGAAATCACTCTTTCAAAAATAGAAATCTATGATACTAATTTAATTTAAATATTTAAAAAATTTAGTAAAAAATTGTATGATACTAATAAATATACATATTTTTGTCATAAACCTCGCAATGACACGATATTACCATAAAATCTTCAAAACTTTGATATTTTTTATATTCTATAGAATGTATATGCTGCAATGGTGATAATGATAATTTTATTTCGTTAAAAATGTATTTATTAATATTTTTATCAAATAAATAAATTAAATTTTAAAATATATTTATTTATATAGCAATATTAAAATTTAAGTCCGTGCAAAACAAGGGTGTTATGGAAGCTAACCAGATCGCGGTACGCATGCAATCTCACACACACGTGTACGGGTTCTCTTGCTGCTTATAATTGATATTTAAAGGGAGGTTTTTTTTCTTCAAGCTATATTAAACACGAAAGCGAGTAGATGTTCTTTCAGG
>JAULKJ010301640.1:0-11526 GCA_032355405.1 Rubia balearica | reverse complement strand
TGGTGTGTGCGTTTGTTTGTGTATGTGTGTGTGAAGATGGTGTGCGTGTATTTTTGTGTGTGTGAAGATCTTGTGTTTGTGTGTGTGTTTGTGTGTGAAGATGGTGTGTGTGTGTGTGTGAAGATGGTATGTTTGTTTGTGTGTGAAGATCGTGTTTTTTGTTTTGTGTGTGTTTGAATGTGTGTGTGAAAATGTTTGTGTGTGTGTGTGTCTGTGTGACAGTCACTGACATGAGTAATATGGAGGTGAGAACCATCACCAACATAAATGCGGGAAGAAATATTTTAGTGTGTCACATGATCAACTGTAGTGAGGAATGATGCCATGTAATTTGTGGCACCAAAGTCTACATTCCACTTGGAGTCATCGTGTCGTCGATGATGAGAAAGGCTAGTATGTCTCGAAATATCACACCATTGAGGATCAAAATAAGCCATATCTCACGGGGCAAATAAGAAATCAACAAAGGATAAAAATTTGCCCAAATAACTGTCAGGCGCAGGCAATAGATGCCCAGATAAGAAGGTTGCACGCATATCGAGACTCGCATGTATGATCTAGGAACATGTGGATCTAACGCGTCAAGTTGTTTGTTGAACGAGGATGACAGACGAAGACACCAAAAAACGAGAGATTCATCACCAGAGAACTATGGCCAACGATGAGAGAGTAGTCGAGCAATACATCCGAGAGAGCCAATTTAGAGTTGACATATTCACTGCCGGAGTCAAAGAGAAACTTTGCGGGGAGAACGACTGCTGAAGGACATGAATCGAGCGTCAAACATATAAAGTAAACCGCCATAAAATAGAGAGAGAAGCATACGACGAATGGTTGCGATAAGAGAATCACTGCCTAAAGACACTAGAATAGTGGATAGAAAGAACGATCGAAAGTTGGACGAAATTCGCTGGAACTTGATAGGTAGCTCACCGGAAGTTGATGCGCCGATGATGGTTGTGCCAACAACGTAAAAAGAAGAAGAAAGGGGAGAGGGGAACAAACAAACACACATACACCGACTTCACACATCTTCACACACGCACGCACGCACAAACACATACTCACCAACTTCACACACGCATATACACACAAACGCACGCACACACATATCTACGCACACATATCTTCACACGCATACTTGCACACATTCACACACACGCACAAACATATCTACATACTCATATCTTCACACACACATGCACACACATCTTCTCTCTCTCACACACACCATCTTCACACACACACACCTTCACGCACACATACAATCTTCACACACACACACCATTTTCACACATCTTCACACGCACACACCATCTTCACATGCACACACCATCTTCACACACACACACCACTACACACACATACACACCATCTTTACACACATCTTTACACACACGTACCATGTTAACACACCTTCACACACCTTCACACAGAAACACACAAACACACGCACACATCATTTTCACACACTCCTCTACAGACACATACACACCATTTTCACACACTCCTCTACAGACACATACACACCATTTTCACACACACACACACACCTCCACACACACAAACACACTTACCTCCACACACACTATCTTCAAACACACAATATCTTCATTACTTTTTTACAATTGAATTGTAGTATCAATCTAACTCTAACTCTAATATAATCATTAACTTATTTTGATCTATTCAGCAATCTGACTTATCCTAACACATATTATATTCAGACAATATGTAGGTGGAGATGAGTGCGACTGAAATTTTCTGATGTAAATTATGTTTATTTTAATGTTTTATTCTGTAAATTCTGATTTTGTTTTGTGGCAAAGTCATGAGAAAGACCACTATTTCATAGGCATATAGAAACACATAGATGAATTAGAATTATAGAAAGGTAAAAAAAATTAGTTGCAATATTAAAAATTTATTATGCAACATGCAATAGTTATAAGTTTATGATCCGATTAATGTAACCCAACAATTTAACCTTGATATCTTCTAATTCGTAATTTGAACCTTGTTCTTTCCATAACTTATGGAAATAACGTCTTTCAAGAGATGGGCTCTTGTTTTGTGTTAGTTATTAGGTTGTGTATTCGTTATTAGAAAGAAACACGAGGCTAATATATCACTAATTAAGTTATAACCTAACTACAAATGTCGACACCTGGATTACCCAATTGCATTAAAAAACTAGCATAACTAAAATTTAATCCATCTGCCAAAGTATTTTCAAGTAACAAGTGTATCATCAAATTATCTCTTCACTATTGTTTATTAGCTTTTCCAGTAACTGTGGATTGGAATATCACCATGCGATGCAATAAATGTCTAATCCCGTCTTATTTTACTCAAATTATGAACATAAACATTCCAAATTAGAGATAACTTGAAGTTGTATGCAATAAACACGAATTAGTTTCTCATAATTCAGATCACAATTGGTGCTTCTTTATTCTAGTTCGAATAATTCCTCGAAGCATCCCACATTTATTTACATATTTCAAATCCATGTAGACATAAGCCACACAACCACAAGTTTCACAATTACCACCAATCCCTTTGGAAGATATACAATCTACAAAGACCACATGATCCAATTGTAAATTAGTATGAGCCAATGCATTATATTGTTGAACAACAAATTGTGCATTTTAAACAGCTAAATGGTGCTTTAGATATATTATTATGTATCCACCAGAAGCAGAGCAAAGGGTTGGACAAGTCAATGTGATTACAATTTAAATAGGAATAATAGAAAGTTCGAAAGCCAAAGTAATTCTTAAGAAATCACACATTTGAAATGAATGGAATTATCTCAATGGAATTTGTTAGAATTGTTGAAATATTAGAAAGGAAAAGACTATTTATAAATTCGATACAAATGATGTATTTAGATATTGATTCTTTATGAAAACTAGTTTATAGAGCTGATCAGATTTTTTATATTTTTCAAACCTACATAGACGTAAGCCAAATAACAACGAGTGTCAATATTATCAGTTGCTATGATCACGAGTCTGATACCACTTTGTCGGGAGAAAAACACGGTGTAAGATGACATTTAGATTACGAGTCTGATACCCAATGGAAGAATTCCGGTATGCAGTGTCCAGACGGTCCATGTGCAAATTAGTATGAGCCAAAACATTGTATTCCTGAACAACAACTTGTGTATTTGCAATGGCTAAATGGTCCTTTAGATCTATTTCTATGTAGCCAGTAGGTACAAGATTTCCTCTTGTTACTGAAGCGAAGGATGAGGTTGGGAAAGCCAGTTCAATAAAAATTGAAATGATGATAATGGAAGAATGGAGAGTCATAGGAAATTATTAGTTTGAAATGAAGAGATTTTTCTTAATGAAATTTGTTTGGATTGAAAGGTTAGAAAGAAGAAGACTATTTATAAGTTGAATAGCGTAGTTAGACATTAACTTTTCATGAATGCTAGCTCATAAGGGTTTTTTTTATATTCACTTAACGTTTTAAATTTAGTTTCTTAATATTTTATTTTCCCCTTCTAAACATTATTCTTTATTTACAAGGTCATTTCTTCACCCAAAACATAAACTTAAAAATGCACTTTTCTTTACAAATAATTCAAATTCAATGTGGACCTGAGTTAATTTTTCAAAAAAAAATATACGATACACATCATTTATCTAATTAAAAATAACAATACAGAGAATATGAAAGTAATTTAGAAAATAGGATAAGTAAATAATATGAGTGTACATGTTGGGTTTGGGTCGGATTTGGGTCTTAATATTCTAGACCTGTACGAGACCTATTTTTTTAAATTTAGACCCAGACTCGAACCCGACGGGTCTAAATTTTTTGTTGGGAGAAAAACACGGTGTAAGATGACAATGTCTAACTAGCAAGTAGAAAGTAAATGTAGCAAGAACGCAATACAATTTTAGCGTAGAAATCTCCTCAAACCAAAGAGCAAAAATCACGGGGCTCGTAAGACACTTAAACTCTTCCACTATAATCAATAATAATGGGCACATAAGTTCTCCCTAGCACCAACTAGAGGAATACATTATTTCATCAAGATATCAACACCTATCTTGGTAAATAACAAGCAAACGAGAGATTTAATCAAGGCAGAAACCAAACTGAAATACCAACCTCTGTTGTCACGGATTTTCACTTTGAACACCGACCTAGAAAGCTCAGAATAAGATATTCACCGTTCAGAATGTGCGCCTAAGGCTTATGAACAACATATCCAAAATCAGAGTCATCCAACGGTTAAATCTCGAGAAAAAGCCGGAATACCGTGACTGGTTTGTAGCTTTAAAACCCTACCTGAATTTGTGTTTTCTCTCCCATCTCTTTTGTTATTTTCTCTCTACATTTCTTCCTTCTAAGGGAGCCCTAAATACCCCTATGTCAAGTATTAATTGAGTCAAAGGTAATAGGGTCAATAAC
This sequence comes from Rubia balearica, assembly GCA_032355405.1. Classification (NCBI taxonomy): domain Eukaryota; kingdom Viridiplantae; phylum Streptophyta; class Magnoliopsida; order Gentianales; family Rubiaceae; genus Rubia; species Rubia balearica. The sequence goes on along the minus strand of JAULKJ010301640.1, from coordinate 7,089 downwards.
ACATTCGAGTCAATACTCAAATCTTCTCCAATTAGGAGGTCAAATCCAACAAACTCCCCCGACTGACTAGTTGGAGGGTAAGGTCAATCCTGCGGCACCATGACAAAACTCAAACTTTCCCCTTGGTAATACTTTCATCAACATATCTGAACCATTATCATCCGTGTGAATTTTTTCAAGTTTCAACAATTTAGATTCTAACACGTCACGAATCCAATCATAATGTATATCTATATACTTTGACTTTGAGTGGAAAGAAGAATTTTCTTAAGATGAATGACAATTTGATTGCGTGATACAAAACGTAATTAGCTTGCTTAACTTCACGGAAGTCGGACCAATTAATTATTCGTATTACTCCTCCAAAACCCTTGCCCCTTCTTCTTCTTCAACCTTTTCCCCATCTTCCCATTAGGGGAGATGAGGAACAACAATTTATTTTAATTTATGTTTCTGTTATTCAATAAGTGTGAGATTTATTTTCACAAATTAGTTTTATTCTTTGACCTGATCGATTAGATCGTTGTGTTCATGATGATAATTCAATTTAGTTGTTCACGTTGATGTATTGTTCTCGATCTGCTTTACAGACCGTGTATTCGTAATTTCGTTTGTACTTTTGCTTTTAAGTTTCCATTAATTTGGATACGTCAGATCTGTGTCAAATATGTGTTTTTCAAGGTGTTTACAGTTTGGACAACATAGATTGTGGTTGGATCAAGTGGTGTTACAGTTGTAGAAGATCCCTATTTGGCGCAGTGATATTGATGCGTGATACGCTTATCTCTACCAAGTGGTCATGATTTTCGCAGGAAGTAAGTTAATATACTCGAATGCGATGTTACAATTTTTATTGAATCTCTGATCTGTAATAGTACAGACGATCAGTTTGCTTGACATTTAATTTAGATATCCTTACAACATTTTAGTTATTGCTAGAAGCTAGTTAGGTTGGATGTCAATTCCACTCATTGTAATCACCGCTAGGCGTTTTTCCCAGCATCTTGGAATGATTGATTTTTTAAAAAAATTAATTTAAAAAAATAGATATATAAAAAATATACGATACGACCTTACAACTTGTTGATCTTCGTTTCTTGCAATTAGGTCCTCCAAACGTGAGATGCGTTTATGATACTTTCCGTAGCTATAAAAAATATCAAATTTAATATTCTAGCCTTAAATCTAAATTGTAAAAAATTTGTGCCCTAGCGGTAAATACTCTGAAAGCGCTAGTACATGTTCTACAATAATCGGTAATGCTTTTCTTCAAACTTACAATGTGGAATCTGAATATCTTCCGACATTACTTTAGAGCCCCAACCCATTCATTTGCTCACTCTTGTAATTTGGAATTACATCCGGGATGTTTGGAGTGCCATCCAGTTTAAAATTTCAATTTTGATGTACGAGTAAACTTTTAAATTTTTACACTTTAGTCCCTCTAAGAATCTTGAAAGCGTCAAAATTAAAAATTGCTGGCACTAAAATGCAATTCAATACAATGTGATCATAACCATGTGTTTCAGCCCCCAATGGGTGTACGGAATGACCTCAAAAATCAACATTGATTGTTTGCATTAGATTACCAAGAATTGCACTATGGCCCCAAAATTTAATAAGCCAACCTACATAGCTTCGAATTGTACAATTTTTTCATTCTAACCAAATTTGTCATATAATGAAAGTTTCATACACGGTGATGACCTATGTTGAAGCGCAATTATATGTTTTAGAGATAATTTGTGTGTTTGTTAGGTAATTTCACCCAAAAAGCCTATCATTACTCATTTAAGCTGTATAACATAAATAAATACCAATCATTATAAATTATTCATTTATCCCTAGCATGACAGTCATGCCGAATGAATTAATTTCTAATAAGTAATCCAGTTTAACACAATCTAAGGCAATACAAATACTGGCGTGGTACGAAATTCAAAGTTTGTCTGACTAATACATCCTTTTCACATATAGTGACGAGAAAATGGTTCCACATCATGATGGAAGGAGTGACTCTCGCTCTCAAACAGAGGGAAGAGATAATACTGCAAAATGCGTATGGCCCCTCTTATCCCATTCCACCTTCAAAATGCTTTAGATGTGATGACCAAGATTCTATCGAAGTTTCTTCTTTGTTACGTACAAGTGGGTGAGCCGATGTTTGTGGACTTCTGTGTTAAATGTTACTAGGTCTATTCTGGACGCCACGAAGTGATACCACTCATTCATTTCTGGAGTCAGATACTTCTTCAAAATTTTGCTCCATCCAGGTTTGACCAACCCATTTATACTAGTTCTTTGCCTAGTTATTGTCCCGATGATCTCCGTCCCGATTGGATCTTGTAGGTAGTGCCAGTCGCCATCGGATCTTGCATGGAGTGCGAGGAATTCATCCTTATCCTTTGGAACATTGGGCAACCCAAACAAATCATTTATAGCTTTTGGTGTGAGAGAGACTATTTTGCCTCTATAGTACACCTCATTGAGAGTCAGGCCGCACCTCAAGTTGGCATAGAACTCACTTACGATTCTGAGGTTGAACGGAGGCGGTGTCTCACAAAAATTTTCCCAAGCCAGACTGCAGATTGTTTGTTCAAATAGAGGAGATGCCTCTATTCCTCTCTGGATGCTGACGACGTCCTTTGTATGATTCATGTACGAACCCAGCCTCCTTGGACACAAAGGTACCATCCGGGTACTTGTGCATCAAGACATTTGGCTAAGAAGAAGATGAGGTATACCGTGTCCTTTTCAAATTAGATTTAGGGGTCATTTCCTTAAAAAAACATTGAACCATTTTATCAAACACCATAGATGTGACCCAAGTTACTCATGATATGAAATCATATATGCATGAAAATGAGATTCTAAAGGAAAGTTAAGCATATATTTTAGGAAGTGGAGATAAATTACCTTATTCTATCGGCTCCGTTGTTGGTAAATTGTTGGACCTTCATGCGTATTCCTGGAGGAAGGGAGATATTTGCTTCCTTTGGATGTTGAAATTGTGATATTTTAAACCTGAAAATGGGTTTAAATATCCTAGTCAGACTTACACCGGTATTTTCAACAAAATACTAGTGTATAAGTATTCATATGTCAGCATTTTTTCCCTAATTAGCTAGAAATAGTAAAATATTGGTGCACAGACAAGATAATAACAGTGCAAGGTAATTCCTAAAGCAGCTACTGAAGGCTGCTTTAAATGGTTATTAATAAAAATTGTTTGGACCCCAGAGCAAAATAATAATTTTTTGTTAAGTACCTAGCACGGGTATATATACTGGTGCATTTGTATAATATACCAGCATATTTTTTTTATACAAAAGCAACTGCTTAAGGATGCTTTCAATTGCCGTAACATTAAATTTTTGGACCCGAGACAAAATTTATTTTTTTTCTAAGTACCTAGCAACAATATAAATACCGGTGCATATATGAATTATACCAGTGTAAATTTTCTCACTAAGAAGCTGTTTGGGGCTTCTTTAAATGGTCATTTTATTGAATGGTTGGACCCGACAAGATATACATTTTTTGGTTAAGTACCTAGTACTGGTATTTTTACCGGTGCAAATGTCAAACTTATCGGTGCCTATGTATAAAACAAAGCACAACTCCTGTTTTTTTTTACACTGGTATTTCTCTATTTTACTGGTGCATATGTTAAAAACTAGGAAAATACCTAACTTTTTAAAACTATAATTCCATTCGACTACGATTTGGGTCCAATGAAAGTATGGATCATAAAAATACTTTAATATCAAAACTACAAAACAAAGAGCGGAGCACAATCATGTGATATACTTCACAACATAAAAGGTTGGGTATTATACAAAATAGTGGGAGGAAATCCAATTACATGGCCTTAACATATTGTCCCCACCCAATATTTCACCACTCTCATCAACCCACAACCTATCACCATGAGAACGCCATCCCACCACAGTTCCCTGACATTCTTCAAACCAGGAAATACTAATGGAAACTTTGGACTATCAATTATGACTAGGTGATCAATTTCCTCTTCAAAGTAAAACTTCTTGCCATGAAGCAACACATGGAACTTCTCATTGGAAGAGTCCTTGATATAAAAAAACCCGTTATGCTTGGGTAGCTAAGATGAACTTGTCATCTTCGTATCCTACACGATTCAAGTCCACCAATGTAAAGCCCATGGGCACTCCTCGAACTTGGCAGTGCATAAACTGAACATCGATTCGTCTATTAAGCAAGTTAAACAGAAGAGAAATGTCTTTAAACCTAAAAGGGCTGAAGCTATTGAGGAAGAAGTCGAGAAGTTGTTAAAGGCCGATATCATAGAGGAGATGTTCTACCCGCAATTGCTAGCCAATCTAGTCATGGTGCCAAAGTAAGGTGGTGCATGGAGAATGTGCATAGGCTTTACTGATTTGAACAGGTGTTCCCCCAAGGATAGTTATCCCTTGTCGTCGATTGATTAGTTTGTAGAAACTATCACGGGATACAAGGTTTTGGCCTTCTTCAATGCACACAAAGAGTATCATCATATATTAATGGCAGAGGAAGACAAGGAGAAAACATTGTTTATCATCGATATTGACACTTATTGTTATAAGAAGATGCCCTTTGGGCTTAAGAATGCTGGGGCAACTTATCAATGGTTGGTGGATAAACTTTTTAAAGGATGGATTGGAAAGAATATGGATATTTATGTTGATGATATGGTTGTGAAGAGTATGAACTATGAGGAAATCTTGGTGGATTTGGAGGAAACCTTCAAGAAGCTTTTGAGGGGAAAACCTGAAGTTAAATCCCGCTATGTGTGTTATTAGTGTGAGAGCTGGAAAATTTTTGGGATTCATGGTGTCCGAGAGAAGTATCGATGTCAACCCAAAGAAAGTTGAGGCTTTGATGAGAATAAGAAGTCCAAAGACAATGAAGGTGGTACAGAAGTTTACAGGGTTTCTGGCAGCCTTGAGTAGATTCTTCTTGAAGGGGGCAGAGAAACACCTCCTCTTATTTGATGTGCTTCGAAGGGCTATGAAGTTCGAGTGGACTGAGAAGTGTGAGGAAGCATTCAAACAATTGAAAGAGCAATTGCGGGTATTGCCCACCCTTATGAAACCCAAAAAGGGTGAGGCGTTGTTCTTGTACATTTCTTCCTCATCTCAGGCAATCAGTGCAGTGTTGGTAAAGGAGAAGAAAGGGTAGAAACATCTCATTTACTATGAGAGTTGAGCCTTGCAAGGGCCATAGATGAGGTATACAACTCTCGAGAGATTGATTCTGGCTTTAGTGTATGTAGCATGGAGGCCGCGTCCTTATTGTCAGGGGTGAATATAATAGTATTGCTCACTAACTACTCAATCAGACAGATTTTATTAAAACCAGAAGCCTCTTGAAGGATGATGAAATGGGTCGTGGAGTTCGGAGAACATGATATTCAATATCAGCCTAGAGCTTCTATCAAGAGTCAGACACTGGCAGATTTCATAGTGAAGACCTCGGAACCAATCGAACTTGAAGGGAAGGTTGTTCAAAGAAAAAGGTAAGTTGTATGTAGATAGTTCCTTGCATTCAGGTGAAAGCGGGGCTGGAGTACTACTCACCAGCCCTCATGGCAGGGATTACCCATATGCATTGCACTTTGCGTTCGAGGCCACGAATAATGAAGCCGAGTATGAAGCTCTGATAACTGGGTTGCGATTGACCAAGGAGTTGAAAGTGGAGGGCTTGGAAGTTTATAGTGATTCTCAAACAGTGTTTCAGTAGGTGAGTGGGGAGTATGAGATCAGAGAATGCAATTTGCATAAATACTCGGATATGGTAAAAAAATTTGAAGGGTTTCAAGTTGCACTCTTTAACACAGGTGCCGAGGGAAGAAAATCATAAAGTGGATGCTCTGAGTAAGATTGATTCTTCAAACTTAGGAATTCAATCCCACAGACAATTTCTCATGGAAACCATAAACAGAAGAAGTTTCGAGGAACCGGTGGTGATGGCTACCGAGGAGGAGATAAATTGGATGACTGCTATAGTGAGCTACCTTAGAGAAGGGATTTTACTAGAAAATGTGGCTGAAGCCAGGAAGATAAGACTAGAGGGCCCGAGATATGTGCTGCAAGATGGAATTTTGTACGGAATGAGACATCTACAACCTTTGCTTTGATGTGTCACCCCTTATGAGGCTGATTATCTGATAAGGGAGGTTCATGAAGGCATATGTGGTAGCCATCAAGGGGCTCGGTTAGTGGCAAAGAGGCTCATTCAAGTTGGATATTACTGGCCAATGATGTTTGATGATGCAAACAGGTACATATAGGCATGCCACCAATGTCAGAAGCATGCCCCTATAATTCACATTCCCCAGGAAAAAATGACCAACATTCATAGTTCATGGACATTCGATAAGTGGGGGATTGATCTGGTAGAACCTTTCCCGGAAGCCCTAGGGAAGTTCAAGTATCTTATTGTGGATGTTGATTATTTCACGAAGTGGGTTGAAGCTAAGCCTTTGACAAATATAAAGGGGAAATCGTTCACTGCATTTTGTTGGAAGAACATTGTGCTTTGGGATCCTGAGGATAGTAATCACAGATAACAGAATGCAGTTTGCCCAAGATTCGTTTAAAAATTTGTGTGAGGAATATTAGATTCAGCAAAAAGTAATGGTAGTTTTCCATCCACATGCCAACGGTCAGGTAGAAGTAACCAAACTGAAAATAGTGAATGGAATTAGAACTAGGCTCGAGGGGGTTGAAGGGAACTGAATATGCAAAACTCCCAGTGATTTAAGGGCGTACATGACGACTGAGTCTTCTGCCATTGGTGAAACACCGTATTTCTTGGTGTATGGTTCGGAAGCAGTGATCCCTGCAGAAATTGGAGTTCCAAGTTTGAGGTTGACGGTGGCTATTAGGGCTACTTATCGAGCGAGTTGATCGCGAGCAGAGGGTTGCTCGACTCGAAAACGTTTTTACCCTTGCTCGACTCAAGCTCGATACTCTCGAGTTCTATTATAACATGCTCGAGCTCGTCAAAATTTAGTGTTGCTCGATTGCTCGACTCGAGGAGCTCGAAAACTTTTAAATTTGCTGCCTCTTT
>JAULKJ010301629.1:0-11526 GCA_032355405.1 Rubia balearica | reverse complement strand
GGTCGTCGGTACATGTTGACCATGCCACTGTTTTTTACTGACATGTATGTGCGACGAATTGTCGACTTCGCACTCTTCAAGTTTCAAGCCTTTTATTCCCTAAACATTTTTCTTATATTATTCATTGTTCACAAATCATCCTTCAGCCGGCCCTTTTTCCAATCCTCCGCACAATGGAGCAGTCCAGAGCCTCTTGTGTTCGATATTGAACACCATACAATGGTTATTGATAGCCTAAGTTTACATTGCACTCTGAAGCAGCAAAACTTCGGGACAAACCCTACTTTGGTAGACCTAGCTAGCTAATTAATTGCATGTAATTATTTGATTTTAAATTAATATTATTTGTTTTAAAGTGCATATATATATATATATATTTGTGTGTGTGTGTTTTTTGTGATTCAGTACATCCGAGGGACATTGTACCACTCCTACCAAATGACAAGGCCCCGGTTGTGCTGAGGTGCTAGAGAAGAGAGTCGCGCAAGAACTACTCGGGGGGCAGGATGATCAAGGCCATGTACGTCCCGAAAGGGTTATTCCGACTTCCTTGCCAACAACCGCCTACGCATTGGGGGTACCTTTTTCTACAAAGTCATAGAAGTTGGGGAGTTGATTGTCTTCAAAGTCATCATAATCCGAGTTTATTACAATTTTTTTTGTTGGAACTAAGACAATTCTTATTCAAATCTATGTACTAATTGTAAGGATATTTTTATCACTGCTATTTTTCTAATAATTTAAGTACCTGATTTGAACAATAATTGACTGTATGTGCAATTTGGTCTGTGCAATATTTTAAAAACCATTTTCAACAGTACCATTCAATGCATTTTCTACAATGGTTTTAATATTCATTGAAAAATACTTTTGTAGACCAAAGTAAATCATTTTCAAACAACTTTAACATCTAAAAGTTCTAGAGTGTAACATACCCCCAACTTCAGTTGTCTATCTCATTACACATCAGTATAAACAACACATAATGCGAAGTCAGTTGATCTCACAAAAAAATATATGCGATATCAAACACTATTCAGTAAGAATATTTACTTTGTTTTTTAACCTTTTACTTCGGTAAAAAATAACCGAGGTAAATAATATCTTTTACTTTTAAAAAAATAATTGAGGTAAAAGTTTTTTTTACTTCTGTTACTTGACCAAAGGCAAAAAACTGAGGTAAAAAAGGTGAAGTAATAGGTGCTATTGCTAGTAGTGCTTGTCTATGTAGCAGGCTTACGATTTAGATTGATGTAATATTTCTTGATGTAATCTAATAGATTAGGATGAATGTTTTATTACTGTAATCCATGATTTTTATGTATGTCTTGGGTCTTCTAATCCCAAGACTAATTATTTATTTTTCATTCTCTTAAGCTAAATCCTTGTTTTAATTTTTATTCTTGTACTCAGTTCGGTGCTTTTTGTTTTACTAGTAACTGATTTGTACCTAAATGCACATTAACCAATGCATTTGACAAGTTTGTTATTATGTTTTTATTGGTTAATTGCTAGTTTTAGTTAGGTTTACATTACAAAGGATTTAGATAACCGTTGTTGGTTTTCTTATCTAAATACCTATTTTTGTAGACTTAATTGGTCTAATGGACACTATGTCCTAATGAGATCCTAGATTAGGTTTTTATGAGCTTATTGTTAGGATGCTTGTGAGCACATCGGTGTAGTTTTCTAGAAGCCCATCAGCAAGGGTGGTAGTAGATAGAAGGCCTCGAGTCAAAATCTGGTTGTAGATGGAATTAAGCCGAGAAGAAGAAGAGAGTTGAGTCCAAAAAATTGAAGACTTGGCGAGGCTATGCCGGCCAATATGGACCGTGCCAGAGGTCTTTGGCGCAGGCTAGATTTAACATGGCCCGTGCAGTTGAAATGTCTCGTGCGGCTAAGTATGGGCACAGGCTGCGTCATTCATCACAACTCATATCGCTCCAAAGTCAACATTTAAAGACCAGTCCACTGGGTGTGAACATTGATATGTTTCACCTTTAGTATGCTCAGAAATTGACTCTTAACGGATAGCTCACAAAGATCTACACAGCTCGTGCCATTTAACTCATCAGGGAGCATCTCCCAGCGAACAACCCATGGCGAATGGCGCGGCCGTGCATCATTCATTAGAGAAAATCAAGCATCCAGTTGGCGCCCCACAAAGGATCACATGGCCTGTGAAGTTCAACCGTTCAAGAAGGTGTTCCAAGCTGATGGCCCGTGAAGATCTGCACGACCCATGTCGTTCAACCATTCAGGAAGGTGTCCCCAGCTGGTCCGTGGTGAATGGCACAAATGTGTGCTCAAGAAGGCTGGAGACCGATGCCTAGCAGGCGGCCCATGCTGATTTACACGGTTTGTACCAAGCCAAGCCAACACGAGCTATATGTTATAGCATGGCCCGTGCCAATGTGGCACTAGTGGGGCACGATCCGTACCAATGTTGCACTAGTGGGGCACAACCCATACCAATGTAGCACTAGTGGGGACCTCGGGTTTCATTAGTGGGAGGTTTAGGGTTTCTTCCAAACATGGGCCTTTAGATGCCCATTTATCTTCTCATATATAACGAGCCTTTAGTATCCTAGGATTAAAAATGTAGGCATAATGTAGATCTTATTTTCTTAGTAGGTAGAAAAAGAAGGATAATTCTCTCTCTCTAGAGTCCTTCTTTCTCATTTCCTTCTCTTTTATTTTCTTTTTCTTAGATCCATAGAATTTAATCTAATGAATGTTATGGATTTATTCTTATTAGAGTAGTGATTTAGCTTGGGGTGTATATCTGTATTCATGACTTGGTAGTTATTTTGTGAGATTCTAAGATCTATAGGTTGACTTGTGCTTTACATTCTATTTAATTGTATGATTGTTACACCATGTTGGTATACACCTTAGTCTACTTTCTTGTTGGTGCATTTATTGATATCTTCCGGGGAGTGAAACCTAGATGTAATAGGGGAGCAATAGTCCGAAACCGTATGAGTGTACGTATGTGGGTCACCGAGTCAACATTATGATGATCATACATTTGTCTTAGTTGGACTTTTAGTTTGAAGAGCTACAGATAGAGATAGCATAGTAGCAAACTAGGGTTAGCATACTTCTCAACCTTCGAGTCAACGATAAGGTGCCTATACCTTTTCCTTTGTAGGCTTAGGGAGAAGTTTTCCTAATGAAGTGCCCAAGACGTAATCACAAGGGGGGAGGGGGTGGAATCAGATCTGCACAGCAAGTAAGACCTTTGTTGCACTACCCAAATTACGGAGGTGGTGCTGATGAAAAATTACAATAGTACCCTTATGTGATAGATAGGGGGGAAGTGTTGACCATCGAACATACTACATGGCATAAGCATTAGGATAGAATTGTATGTCTTGAATGAGATTGAATCTATGATCAAAATACACTACCGGTCATGTTACGTAAATATTCCCTGCTAGCTGTAACGCCCCGGCCCAAAATTGCAGGGGATATTTTATTACAATGATAAACTCTTAATAATCATTCTTGTCTACAACAGAAGAAAGAAAGTTTAAACGATAAATCCTAAAGGCTAATTGCATAATCAAAAAACAAATCTTCAAACGAAATAAATGAAACTAAGGGTGTGAGCCACCAGAATCATTCACTCGTTATTTGTCACACTCGTACCTTACTTAGTGCTTTAACCTAAACATATTTTTAAAATATTGGGGGTGAGCTTTCGCCCATGAAGGTTCCAAGTTCGTAACCATTTTCGCGATGTAATCGGGATGCTATGCATGCAGTTTAAAAAAATATCCACTTGAAATAGTAAGCGAGAAAGCATTCCATGCATGATCAGTCACAAGTAGTATCACATATAAATCATTTATCACGAAAAAATATCAAACAGTATATCACTTAGAACGATATTAACATCACATAGAAAAGGATACAGGTCAGGTGGGAGGTTATCAAGGTGTTCTACACATAGCCTTAGAACGGGATCCTTATAAACACTCCATGTTGTTCCAAAAATGATAATGGCCATCAAGCACATAGGTAGACCAACTTCACTGGTCACAGGAGGGTATATCTCTATATAACCGACGGAACCTAAAAAATCCTAACCAAGCAATCAGGGCCTATGCCGACCTCGCATGGTTTTGGGTATTTAGTTGGGTTTTGGGATCCTAGGGCAGGACCTACAATAATACATTTCAGGCTATGGGCGATAAAGTACACCTATAGTAACAGGTAAATAGTCAAGAGCAAGTCGGACTATGGCCGATAAAGTATGCCCATAGTAACAGGTAAATAGTTAAGTACAATTAAGGTTATGATAGATAAGGTACACCTATAATTAACAAGTACACATCTAGATCAAGATATGCATATGCAATGCACAAAATAGGCTTGAGTAATTTATTTGAAAAAACATAATTCAGTAATATAATTAGAAAAACAAATTTAAAACATTGGAAATAATTTTTAAAATGATTGTAAAATAGCTTTTGGTTTTCAGAGTGTTTTCTTGCAAAGTTTTAGAAAATGTTTGGTTTAAAATGGTTTTTATTATTTTTGGGAAAGGTAGAAACTCTCACCTTTCTTGCAACTTAAGGACTATGATTCTCAGTGAAACATGCGAATGCGATATATCGCAAACTAATTAAAATTTATTTCAAATTCTACATAACATAAGGAAAGCGTAAAACTGATCTAAAAGTGAAGGATTCACTGCTGACTAGTACTCACAAAATGACCATAACTCTCTACACATCATACCAAAAACTACGAATTTTAAGTCCTTAAAAACAGAACTTCTATAGCTTTCGTTTGACAGTTTACACTTTAAATTCCATACACCATTACCTCTTAAACAATTCGCTATAACACAGAATGGAACAACTAAATTTAAAACTGACTAATACTCACGATAACAGTCATAACTCATCACAAATTATTCAAAAATTATGAAATATAAATCCTTAAAAACTATACTTGTATAGCTTTCATTAGAAAATTTACACTTTGAATTCCAAGTGTAAATTTACACTTGGAATAGATCAATTTAGAATTGACCAGTACTCACAAAAACAGTTATAACTCATCACATATTTTTCCAAAAATTATGAAATCTAAATCATTAGAAATTAGACTTCAATAGATTTCATTAGACTATTCACGCACCGAATTACATATTTAATCACAATTTATTAAGAAAATTCTGAAATTAAACCCTTAAGAACTAGACTCAATTAAATTTCATTAGAAAGTTCACACATTGCAATCTATACACAATTGACCCTAAAAAATTCACTTTAACACAGACTGAATCCGGATAGATTACCGATGACCAGTACCCAAGAAAACTATCATATTTAATCATGATTTATTTTTTTTAAATCTAAAATTAAAAACTTAAGGACAAGACTCAATTAGCTTTCATAAGATAGTTCACACATTGCAATCTATACACGATTGACCCTCAAACAATTCACTTTAACACATACAAGAACCAGACAGATTACAGATGACCAATACCCACGAAACTATCATATTTAATCACAATTTATTTAGAAAATTATGAAATTAAACTCTTAGGGACTAGAATAAATTATATTTCACTATAAAATTCACACATTGAAATCCATACATGATTGACCCTCAAACAATTCAGTTTAACATGCACTGGAACCAGATAGATTACTAATTGACCACTCCGTATTAAATCGATCATAACTTCCTATTCAGACATCTTAAAAATATGAATCATATATCATTAGAAACTATATTTAAAGATCATTGATTTAGTATATCATATATAAATTTTGATTACCTATATCCCGTTCAAATATCTAGTACAATATGACTGCAGAACTAAAATCCAAACTGAAAAACATATATACTCATGCACACACATCACTCATAGTTTCACATGAAGTTTCCTACATTAGTAACCTATTGCGACTTGTTAAAGAAGATGAATAAATTTACGAATCATCTATGAATTAAGAACCAGTGCAGAAAGTTTCAACAATCTCCTTGCCTTCTTCTCGTTCAAGGGAAGCAACAACTCACTCTAGAAGCTCCCTCCAATGCTCCTACGTTTTTCACTTGATCACAGCCGTATTGTGTTTGTGTGTTTTTTTATGGTGCAGAGAGGTTTCTTGTGTAGAAAATTTTAGGGTTAGGTCTCTTTGATCCTTATATAAGGTAGTATACTCGTAGGACTTGGTTAGTTTCTCTGATCATGAGAATCAAGAGTCTTTTTCGAATTGAAATCTACACAATATTTTCATGTAACAACTTATACCTTGGACTAAGTCATGGTCTCAATTGTAAGCATATGATCACGTGTGTTAATCCTTCTCTCACCAAATTATTTATTTATCATTTTCCTTTACTATTATTACAACTTAATCCTCAAAATATTATTTTTCTAAATTCACCCAACAAGAAATAAATTATTAAAAGGTTCCTTTTTTAAAATGAAGAAAAATTCTCAGGTCTCAGATTAGCGATATCTTGTGCTCGTGCATGCCTGCAGTTGTTAGATAAAAAATCCCAAAAACCTATTTTGCACATTAGCTATTCTTGACACGTGATCGGATTAACTAGCCTAGTGCGACTTTGTATGTATAGTTAACCGTTAAATTCCTAGTATCTCTGTGGATAACCCTGGTCTTGCCACTCTCTACCCCATAGGTAGTTTAGCAGTAGGAGTGGGTGCAATATTACAAATCTTATCTTTGATCCCACGCCACTCTGTGGGTTAAGCCTAGCTTTCATTTTTGTTAAATTAAATATATTTATTGTTTTTAAAAACTAGCATCTCTCAAATTTGTTAAAGTAAAAATATTTATATATTCATAAGAATTAAGTTGTTATATTCAAATTGTTAAAGTAAAGTAGTATGTTTTTGTTGTCAAAAACTAGGTTTTTTCCTCTTTTTTTTTGTAAAACACTCACTGTACTGAGGGAGAATATATTGGATCCCTAACCATTTTCAAATGAAATTACAAAGAGTTGAATCCCATCCGTCCAACAAAAATTTTGGACATAAGCTAAAGGATGGAGATAAAAGTTAAAGAAAAGAGTTTCAATGAAAGTGATTCCACATGTAAATCCTCCACCCCTGTGTTGAGTTATATGTAGCCAGAATTTCATTAGGCTCGTAATTCCATTTGCATGAGGATCAGTACAAGTAATCATTAGGGCTACCCTCAGTGATCAATGTATTCAAGCTGAACAAAATCCAGCCAAGTTTCTGTATGACGAAGAGGCAGCTGAGCGTATTATAATGAATCAGGAATAGAAGTAAATAAGAGGCACAATGCACTTCCAATGCATTAGCATAGTATTCATCAATAGCATATCAGCATCAGTTAGGAGAGTGTAAGGCATCACCACAGTTGGCATTAGTAACACATCAGCATCAATTAGGTAATTTTAAGGGCATCTGAAATGTGAAAACAGACTCTAGCATTAGCTATCCTCAATAGATAGGAGATAGATCATGAAAATCCAATTTGAGCATTAGTTAAGTAAAACTTGAGAGGTAGATATATCTTAAGCATAAGCATAGTAGCACAGTTTGAGAGGCTAGGTATTTAAGCCTAAGATGCAGCATAGTAGCACAATTTAAGCTAATTCAAAGTCATCTAATATATGGACAATATGACTCAATAATCAGTTATCATCGAACAATAGGCCATAGCATCTGAAGCAACAAGAAAACATGTCCTAGGAATCAGAAATGCAAGAAGTTAAAAGATGAGTCAAGAGTGGCTTATTTTGACAATGTGGAAAAAGGTTATCTCTCCTTGTTAAAAACTGTAACCCGTGAAGGCTTCAAAGTTCTTCATCAAGAGATTTAGCCTGTTTATTTATGCTATTTTAGCTAAGAAATCTGCCACTTGGTTCCCTTCTCTGAATATGTGAGTGAAAGAAGTTGCTGACAGATTATCCAGCTCCTTTACCTGCCTAACAAGGGATATCAATTGCCAGCTCCTTGGAAGGTCCTTTAATGGTGTTGAATGCAATTAAATAATAGGTTTCTATGGTACAAAATTTTTCCATCTGCACTGCCCATTGTAGAACTGCCAATACGAGAAGCAATTCAGATTTTAAAACAGGGGAAGAGAAAACTTCCTTAGAAATGGAAAATATTACATATCCTTGGGAGTTCCTCATAACACATCCAATTCCTGATGAGTTTAGTTTATAGGCCGCATCACAATTGATTTTAATGTCCAGATTCGGGAGTTTCCATTTAATTAAACAGATTATTTTTGTTCTCCATTTTGAAAGGGCTGGAATATGACCCGAGTTAACCAATTCAACATCATTTATTTTGCATGAAAATTTATTTTTAATGTATAACAAGATGGATTGGTTTACTATAGTTTTCCATAAGGACCTTAGATCAGTAGAAACATCATCAAAGAGACACTTATTACTTACTTTCCAAAGTTCCCAACAGATGATCATAGACAAGTTAATCATTACACATTTTCTCAGTGTTGAGTCTCCATCGTGATTCCAGTAAAAATGCAACCTATGAGTTATCCCAATTTGAGAACAAATATGAAAATTATCCCAATTTGAGAGGTAAAGTTACAATTGTTGAAGTAATGGGAGATATTATCCATTTTAGAGCAATGAATGCATTTTGAGTCAAGAGATATACCTAGTTTGTTAAGAATGTTATCGAAGGGTGGAAAATTATTGAACATTCTCCTAGTAAAGAAAGAAATTTTGCTTGGAATTGTATAGTTCCATACCTTTTCCAGACATTCAATCTCGTTCTTTCTTTGTCTAAAGAAATTATAAGATGAATTGACAGTAAACATACGTAAGAGGTCTAGTTTCTAAATCATTTGGTCACTATGGTGAGTTATAGTGAATTTTCTGCTGAGACTCACCATGATATGATTAGGAAAGAAATAAGGAAAGAATGGGATGAACAGTTGACTACCTTCCTTGACTTTTTTAACCTGCAGGGATTAAAATGGAGGGTCCTGAATGTGCCAATAATCGATTAAAGGTCTTAAATCTGTCTAGTTGGCCAACCACAATGAAGAGTCACCTGTTCCTAGGATTATTAGGGATTGAGATTCAGCCTTTTCCATTACCTTAAAGTATCTACTCCAAGTTTTGAATGTTCTTTTAATTTTTGGAATAGACCACATGAATTTGGCCCACAAGAAAGTTCCCATTTGCATTTTACACCATATTTTCAAAGAGAAAGAGTCTATTACAGTGATTATATTCTTTATGCCCAGACCATTTTCTTTAATAGGGTAGCAAATTATGTCCAAGGAAACCCAGTGTTTTTTTATTTTCACTATCACAAGACATACCCTCTGGCACCGGGTTTTTTTTCCGTAGAACCAATTTTTTGATGCCCAAAAATCGTAGCCTAAGTAGCCGGTGAAAATGTTTCACTAGTTTTATGAAAATCGGTGCTTCATTTAGCACCGGTTTTTTTATGGGCACTGGTTTTAAACAACCGGTGCCCAAGTAGCCGGTGAAAAGATTTACCACCATTTTTTTAAAATGGGTGCTCCAATTAGCCGGTGCAAAAAATAATTCAGGGGTTCAAAAAATGCCTTTCCTCTGGACGCAGCTGCGTTCAGAGGAAGGGGAAAATTTTGGCCGCGGGCCGCATCTGCGCATAGCTGCTCTATTACTTCCACTTGGCAAAAACATATTTAAAATTGAGCGCTGATCACAACTGTGCACAGCTGCTCTATTACTTTGATTTGGGATAAAAAGTAGTAGAATAGTTCTGACCACCAACTGCTCTAATACTTCACAACAAACAGTAAAACAATCTAGCAACGTATATGTATATGGCCACATCTAAGGGCATCCAAAAATATTTCCAAAAAATGTATGGTACAAAATTACTAATTTTTATGTGACTAACATAACTATCAAATAAGAAGATGACTTGGGGCGGCGGATGAAGCTATTGTTGTAGTCAACGTGAATCAAACCAAAATGCTTGGTATAACAAAGCTGCCACTCAAAGTTATCCATAAAAAACTAAGCAAAATAACCCTTCACTGTGAAAACAAAAGTTAAAAGAAAAACCACAACAATTACATATCCATCACAGCTACATATCCATAACAACCAGCGAAAGAAAACAAAAGTAAGTCACAAATATCATTGTAGTAATAGTGGCAACAGACAACATTGATAGAAAGGTTTCTGGATGATTAAGGTATTACCATATTGAGGGGTTCTTTCTTCTTGTTGAGAAATTGAAGGGTGTTCAAGAAAGACCTTATGTCGCATTCTGAGGAAAAGCGTAGTTATAATTGAATGCAAAAGATGTTTCACTTAATACACGCAAACATATATACTTTCATATTAAGCATAGGTAGTTCTACTAAATAAATACCGCAAGTGAATGAACGTAGCATGGGTAAAACAATAAACGGCGGTAAAAATATAGTAAGAAACATGTGCCAAATGACATGCCTGTAGCAAACACGGGAGAATTTCTCATCCAAAGAATTGTACATTACATAAAGCTATTAACAATGATCAAATTTCCATGACACTAATATGCATTTAGCTCTGCTTTACAGTTCGTGAATGCATCCGAAAACCTAATTTGAGTAGTGTACTCAAATTGATCACATTAATTTGCACCCTAATTTAACCCCTAGCATTCTCCTTAACGAAATGATAGTAGTCAATTATCTCATCTCTTAAAATCTGTATCAACCTTTTAACATGAAGTAAATGGCCATGTAACTTAAGAAGCATTATAGAAAGAACTTCAACAACATTTTTTTAACACTTATTAGAAGAAACCACAATAGCATATTGCCATTAATTTCAAGCAAAACAAATAAAGCTCTATAGTGCACTAGTAATAGATATATTTATATACCCCAAAACTCTCAATCAGCAAAGCACATTTAAACTCCAAACGTTAAATTCAATTCGGGATGCACAAAACACTCCATCATCATGTTGTCAAGGTGAGGGTATTTCCTCTTCTTTGTGCCCAGGAAATTCTACTCAAGTATAATATCAAACACCTAGCATGCAACCCAAAAAAAATCCACAAAGAAGAACATGAGGTGATGTTCGGGTTCAACATTGAAAGGTTTAAATTCAGCTAGAGAAGGGAAAAATCGAATTCAACATGATTATGCTTGAGCAAAAAAAATTAAAGCTCGAATTAAACATTAGAAGGGATAAATTTGGAAAATTACAAGGCAAGTAGAGGGGCAGAGCAGGGGCTGAGGAAGAGATGAGCAAGAAGTTGCAGGGGGGCGGAGCAGGGGCTGAGCGCGATGGAGCAAACGGATGGAGCAAGGGCGGAGCGCGGAGGAGCAAATGGAGGAACATGGGTCGATCAGTTGTATTAGAAGAAGGGAGGAGTGTCCAAAAAAGGCTAGGATTGTTTATTTATAGTATTAGGGCATGTATAGTTTTTGGGCTGAAAATTAACTTAAGTCTTTAATCTAGTTCATTCATTAAATTTCATTTGTTCATTATTTTAATTACTATTAGGCTGGAAAGTCAACATTGATT